>JAWWEQ010018044.1:0-32634 GCA_035583055.1 Torymus tubicola
TTAGGTGATTTTAAAAGAAAAAAAAATTTTGACCTCTCGATTCACCTGAGAACTGCCCATATATATATATATATATTCCTGATCCTTTAATATTATATATGTCCTCTGCGTCGCTCTCGTTACTATACACAAAATCCACCTCTACGTGCTCCAATACGATCACCCCCCTTTGTATACAATTCTCCAAGCCGCTCGTACAAAACATCCCGTCGTACTTAATTATAATCCTACCTTGCCCTTCCATAAACCTACATATATACACGCATCTTACTCTCAATCGATCGGTACCATCGCTAAATCCGACCGATGGCAGCAGCAGACACCACGGACCTTGTTTATGTATACATATGTATATCGTCGTCGGATGGTAATTAAAGCGAGGTTATCCTGCTATATTGTCGACACGACGGCTGTGCAATTAGCCAAGTTGTTTTGCGCTGACTCTGGCCGATTCTTAGCCTCTTGGTTCTCTTCCCTCTTCTCTGTTATATATATATATATATATCTGTTATCACTTTCGTCGCTAGCGTTCAGTGTGTATACAACGAGGCACGTGTATATAATGCCGCGCGGTATATGAGAGAAGGAGGAACTTAAGGCGCTCGCTGCATTTAATTGCAAATCTGTATGCAAAACTGTTTGGGGTTTCAATTACCCGAGGTACAGTGCAAACCATAAGTATCATATCTTGGCAGTGTAAAGGGGTTCTGTAGTATATAGTCGTGTTCGACTATGTTGTTTTTTCTTTCGGCGGGTGAGGTTGATAGAAAAAAATGTTACAGGTTTAATAAATGTTATATTAAACTTACGCGACGGCTACAAAATCGAATGGAAATCCTTTGTTTTTGTTCACTCACCTGTAACATAAAGAGGAACATCATCATTATTATACAATATATATACTATATAATTGATATTTAATTAAATGTTATATTCGTATAATATATATACTAAAAATTTTCGTTATTTCGGTTTCTATACAACCACGGTATTCGACAACTTCGGGAAACGACACCAGTAATTGAGCCTACACGCGCATAGTATATATACGCATGCACTATATAAGCGATATCATCGATAACCAGGGTAATCATGCGCATCTAATTAAAGCGTTCGGGCAATCAAATTAATTATGATAATCAATTAAAATATCCTTCGCATAGCTACCAATATACTTTGAATTATATCATTCGACTTTTACCATTTGCTACCGCGCTGACGTCGAATTTACGGTGTCACCCGGTTCCTGCGCGAAATAGATAATTAATAATTTTTCCACCCGATATATAATAACGCACGTATGCTACTTAAATTTCCGTACGCTTTCGCGGATTATTGCGAAAATTGAAATATTCAGCATCGCATTAATGGATCGGTCAATATATATATATATAGAATTCTTTGAACATAGCTTTGGGTATATATATTATGCGAAATTATGCGTCGTCACGGGTCACGGTATCACCGCTTAATTTAGCATAACTTCTCGCGTATACCTATTAGTGCAATGTACAAAGTACTGAGAAGCACAAAAAAGAAAGAAAAACACGTACACACGTATACGCTCGATAATCTTCAACTTACCGCGCGCGGTTATGAAATAATCCGCGGTGTACATATACCTACAACGTGTGTGTGTATGTATAGCTTTGATCATATATATAGTGAGTTTCGCGGATGGCGAAAAAAATTTTTCACCCTCGCAACTATGAGAGGGATATCGATCGACGTATATATGTCTACGTGAGCTCTCAAATGAGCCGCCGAGCGAGTTTCTACTCTCCTCGAGGAGAGGGTTGAAAAGGGACAGGGTGGAGAGGGTGAACCGAGGGAGGGAATGTGTAGAGGCGAAAAATGAGGCGGGGAATTCCAACGAGAGAGAGAGAGAGAGAGATTCGGTCGGGAAGTTTCGCGCGAATATTATTTCTGAAAAGAATGAGGCGCGCGCGAGCGTTGGTATAGTGAGGGGGGTATTAAAAAATGCGGCTGAGAGTAAGAGGTATAAAATGGTTGCAGTTAATTTCTCTTCTCCATTCTTTTTTTCTCTCTCTCTCTCACGGATCTGATCGGCTAATTAAAAGCATAGCGGAGATTCTTGTCTACGTGCGCGTGTATGTGTGTATAGTTTTAGCGCACTTGATTTTGTTCCTCTTACTCTCGCTTATATATTTTTCAACGAGATAACGTGTACGTATGCGTTGGTTGAATGTTTCATTTTTCCAGATTTTATTTCGTATGTTATGAACGTTGAATATGTACTATATACTGTATAACTGGAAAAAAAGATTTAAAAATTAAACTTTTATACATTTTATCTTTTTGTTAACCCACGGGCTATGCATATATAGAAATATAAAAATATAAAAACTATTTTATTTATATACGTACACTAGCCAATTCTATATAGAACCATTTTATTTTTCATTGTTCACCGAGTTAAATTAAAACCTCCCCAATATAATTCAAATATTATTATATACTAAATTAGCAATCGACAATACAAAAACAACAACCACTTCAAGCTTGAAAAGAACCTTAATGACCGTCGTTCGTTCGACGTTCCGTCGACGTGTGCGCTCTATAAAACGCGAATAATATTTTTCAAGATTAAATATTCAATATATATCCGGGGTATACCGAGAGAAAAGAGTGGAAACTCCGTCGTCGTCGTCGTGAAAAGTGCGCCAATAAGCTCCGTGCGCGCGAGCGAATAAAGAGAAAACAAGTCGAGTGAGAGCGAAATAAAAAAAGAAAAACGATTGAACGTCTGCTTTTCCGATATTTCTCTATATACCTATATGTACAGGCAAGCTCGCGTCTACGTGTATATGTATATATATATATATATAGTCGCACATACGGTTACGTATGATTTATATAACATAACGCCCGCGAGCTCTTAAACAATCCGACGAGATGGTATATGGCATTATGGATGAGATATACGTGTATATATGTATGTACGAAGAGGATTTTTCATATTAAAACCGTTGGTTAGTTTTCTTTTTTTTTTATTTTGTTTGCTATATATATATATAAGGTGATGGTGAAAACCGTCGGACGTGGAAATTGATTGAATTTTCCAGAGATGGTTTTTCTTGGTACACACACACAAGATGAAATCGATATAATACGAAAGCTGTTGACTGATGGAGTAATAGGTTTGATAGATCGCAGCCGCATTTTATATTTTGCTTTATTTTTAAGCTTATAAATATAATATAGGACGAAAAGTTTAAAAAATATATTATTGTACTGTACATTCGATCGATATGTATGTATGTGTATATATAGATTCCCAGTTGAGAGCTGTCATCGTTGTTTTATGTTGTATTGATATCCGGAGATTATCATTCGCGAATATGTAATATTGAATTATCATTCGCTGTTGAATATTCATAAACGTATAATATAAACAGGCACGTATACGTGTGCACGTTTATATATATATATATTATATCTAGTTTCTAATTAAATAATTTACGTATACACCGGAACAATAGAATATTCATTTAATAATGGAATAAAATCACTATTGCAGAATATAAATCATTGTCAATATTAAACAAAGGGCGCGTCATATTGAATACATATATATGTATGTATATTTAATCATCCGATAAATTCAATCGTAAATGAAAAAGTTTAAAAGGCATTCCTATGGTTGTCTATCAGAGAAATAATAAAAAAAGTGGAAAGTATAATATTGGAATTCGTTAACATTTTAAATAAAAAGTTCGCAGTGAAAAACGTTTCTTGGACTCGCGTTTATCAGCTAATATACACACGATATGAAATGTTACGTAAAAAACTTGAAGTAACTCGCGATAACCAATGCTAATTTTAAAAATACTTCTGTTTATCACATATTCTAATATTATATACTATTGCATTCCACATTTTCACTTAAACCCTTGACCCTACACCTGAAGAAAAAAGAAAAGCCACCTAAGCTACTACTACTACTACTACCTAATCCACGAGGTCATCGCAGTTACACCCACGCACGCGTCCGCACTCTTGAACGAATTTCCAAGCTTGCTACACGCGCAGAGTGTCTAGAAGTCCGCGGGGGCCAGTAGCAACAGCAGGAGAATGAAGCCTCAAACATTTATACACAGAGGACTGCTCCGAAATTGCAAAGTTCCGCGTGTATAACAGCAGCAGCGTGTATGACGTGTATATACATATATACAGAACGTGGCGACGCGCTTTTGTTAATGAAAATGTAGGTTAGAACAACCAAGTTTTGAGTTTAATGAACAAATATTGGCCACGCACCCGCTCACGCATATGTATATATATATGGCGAGGTATATAGTCGCGGAACTTATATATGGGCCCCGCGTTGTTGTTATTATCGTGGTGGCGCCGCCAAGTTAAAAAGTCATCCGTTCATCAGTGTATACATACACATATACCTGGGAATACACAGCTTTTTAATGAACTTTTTCAAAGGTTTACGAGCTCTCTTCTGTTTTTTTTCTCTAAAATAAATTCGACTCGTCCATTTTCTTTATAATAATAATAATATATCACAGCGTCCACACGAATATCATATACTTTCAACGCTGCTGCAGCCGCCGTCGTCGCCGCGGTATATATCGATTCGACCCCGTCAATTTTTAACTCCTGCACTTTCGGCTCATAGATTATGCCATCTGCGTCATTTGCAGAGAAAGCAGAAGAGAGAGAGAGAGACAGAGAATCGAAACGTCGGCCTCCATTTTATGCATTTCAAGCTACACAGCCGCCCGAGTAATCCAAGATAACACATCTCTGTCTCTTTTACGGATCCATTTCGAGCGTTTCAAACGGAATACATTCCGGAAATTTTCGGATATATATATATACAGTCCTTTTTTTGTTGCTAATACGTAAAAAAATAACGTAATTACTATTATGGTTAGTGTTTTAATGAACGTATTATCGTGCTCGTGTTGTAACGCTACATTTGGAGATATATATAGGAAACGTCCGTCGGCCAATCGATTTGCCGCTTAATTTGACACACGGTGGGATAACTAAACGCAAACGCGCGCGAGTGTCCGAAAATACCTGGGCATATTACGGAAATCATTAATTACCATCGCATATATATAATGCGGGCAGGTAGACTACTACTCCTGCGTCTTCGATTTTAGATTCCTCGCGCGACGTATTATACGTTCGTCTATTTTTGGGGGGGGGGGTAAATAGATAACACAGGGGACGATAAACTGTCTGGTGTTCAAATCCCTTGAGTATATATGAAATATACATAATGATAATAATAATAATACGGTATACTTGTCTAATCCGATTTTCGATAACACCATGAAATTTTAACGACTTCGGTGTGTATGTATATAGTTCCGGAAATCCTTTTCTCTCTCTCTGTGTATAGATATATATATATTGTCACGTACGTGAAAATTTACTGCCTCGCGTATATTGAGAGAGCGTTAAAAACGCCAAGGTTTTAATGCGTTAATATAAGTATAATATATATACGCACATGCATATATATAGAAATTTTTCACGTTTTATATACGTACGCTGGATTATAAAATCGAAATCGTATTATTTCATTAGCGCGGATGAATAATTTATGGTGTCCGTGCGCACACGACTGTGCGAGTTGTACATCAAAGATATATAACGCCATCGACGCGTTAAAAAAAGTATATAAATATATAGGTACTATGCTACTCGTAAATCGTAGCACAAAGAAGAGATACGTACAATATAATGTTTATAATAAAATTAAAATCTGTATATAATAAACGAGATGAAATTATATATCGGTCTAGAATTTAATCCGGGTATAAAGAAGTTAGAGTAACGAAAATTCAACGTTATACATATATAGTCGCGTTGGTTATGAATCTAATTAAAATTCTCAGGACGTTTCATTATACAACCGCCGCGTGCGAACTTCATTCTTCGAATACTTCCGTCGTTTATTATCTTTTTTTTTCTCTCTTCGTTCTACCTAAAGAAGAAAAATCTGCTAGCCTTGCTGTACAGTAAAAAAAGAAAAGAAGCGAACGCGAGCGAGCGAGCGAGCCAAGCAACGGGCACGAACCCGTTATAAATCAACTTTAATTCAACCTGCCTAATAGAGTTTAGGGGTAGGTTGAAGCGAGTTTAATGAGCTTTTTCATCGTAGTATACACGCATAACTCTTTTTATTCCTTATAATATTAAATAGACGCTGAAAGCTCCTACACTATACGTAACAAAACCGTCGATCACGATCAGATCCACAGGATAGTCAATATTTTTCCTTATATACTACGTATATAAACATTTCCGAGAAAATACCTACACTATTCGCTTCATTTATACGTGAACCAAAGCCTATATAACAACCGAATAACAAAAAAAATCTATCAAACCACAGCGATCGAGCGAGCCATCGCAGCTCGCATAATCCTTACACACAGGCGTTTTGCGCCCCGATAGCCAAGCAGTAGCGGGTATAGGTGGTACCTGCCTCATGATTAGCGGCGAGCGTCCCTCTGCGCGCGTATACAAAGCTGCGGCCCTTTGTGAGCATCGCGTATGTGGTCGCTGATAGTGAATTGTATGTGTATAGAGCGTGCGTATATAGCCGAATTACTATATATAGCAGGGAAAATCGGGTATACGCACAGTGTGGTACGAAATTACCCTTGTTATGAGGTTTTATGTGACCCTGGTTGTTACAGAAAAAAAGTTAAAAAGCGGATTTAATTGTGTGTAGAAAGTTTCGAAGAGAAGAAGGTTTTTCCTCGCGTCGAAGTGTATATATAGTATAAAAGGTGACTTGGCGCTTGGTTGGTCGCGTTGAAAATTTGTGTCAATACCACTTATACAAAGGAGATTTTTTATCTCTTTCACGGCTGTAATAACTACTCGGTTCGAGAAAAGTTCTATGGGTCGTGTATACAGCGTAGTGAGGTGTACTTTTACGTTATTCCAGTTAAATCAACTTGTGTGGGTCCTTTATATACACACACACGCGTACACGTACAGAGGTCAAGTATACTATTATATACACGACAATAACAATATTACCTATATACTATATATACACCGAAATCTTACAATCTTCATCATTATATCTCTGCAACGATAGTATAGTCGCGAATCTCCGCTGAACAATACTCTCCATCTCTTTATATATATATACGTTCTTCCTCTCTTGGTTCTTATATATAAATAACTCGGCAGCAGCAGCAGCAGCTACCCTCGCGCTCCCTGATAAATTAGCCAAGAGGGCGCATTAATATTTATAGATTACGCTTAATCCACAAACCCTCTCTCTCTCTCTCTCTTTCGACCGAGAGATATTTAATTCGAAAGGCCAAAATTGGCGAGCCGAGGGAACAATGAGAGTATGTGCACTGCGGCGCTGCTAATAAATCAGGCTAAATACGCGTTCTCACTAAATACGTTCGCGACTGGCAGATGCTGCTCTTTATTCGTGGCCTGAGCCGTCGTGCGACTAGAGTATATATGTGTGGTAGGTGCAGAGGTTCCCTGGGTTGGCGACGTTGAGATGAGGATGTATATAGGTATAGGTGAGGTGGTATAGGTTTATATTTTACGGTGTCGTGGATATTGATGTCGATGAATTGTCGTAAAGGGTGGTATGTAATGACGGGGGAGGTCGATATGTCGGTGAATGGGAAAGTAAATTATAGAGCGGTGTAGGTGATGATGGTGTTGGAGGATTGTTGTACCTTATAACGTAGGTTATACTTTATAAAATATGTTTGAGTTGGATTAAAGTACAAAATAAAATAGTATATATTATTAAAAACTAAAGCCTATAAGTCAAACCGTAAACGTGAAGTTTATTGTTCAAACCTTCAGGTCAGACCTAACAATATACTCATTTCCTATATCAGCAATGAATTATATATACGATTATTGAACACCGATATATAAAATATTCACAAATTAATAAAACACGATAACCTTATATATCTACATACATCTATATACTAAATAAAATCCCACCCTCTTTTTTCGTAATATCATCCCTCCGACATCTCCTTATACCCCATCATCTTCCTCTCTCTCTCTCCAGCTTATTACATCCGGCCTCCGAATTTTCCATTTCCTCCATCTCTTCCCCCTTTTATAATACGCATACTGTAACACTCTGTCGATTCCGCAACTCCACCATCGGTTTCATAAAGCTCTCTCTCTCTCTCTCGCGGTTCTATCAATGGAAAACAAATTATACGCGCGCGTGCGACGTAGAAAAGGGCGAAAATCTCTCTCTCTCTCTCTCCATTCTCCACTGGGTATTGAAATCCCCCTTCCTCTTGTCCCGTATTACGTCAATAGTCTCTTCGATCCGATGCTGCTACGTCTTCTCCCTTTTCTTCTTCTTCTCTCTCTCTCTCTCGGCTCTTAGCCGCTTGCGCTCACGGAGAGAGAGAGAGAGAAGAGAATGGAGTGGCTTTAAACTAGTGGCTGGCTCTCGCCGCGGCGCCCGATTGATTTTTCCTCTCTCTCTGGCCTTCGCTAAGAAGGAAGAAGAGGAGAAGAAGGTATAGGAGAAGAAGAAAAGCCACGTCGTCGTCTTCGGTATATAGCAGCAGCAGCAACGGTACGGCGGCACTCGCTTTTAGGTCTATTTTTAGCCGGCGGTGTACAGCAGCAGCAGTACCGCGATTTCCAGTTGATCGAAGCACACCACCATCGTTCCGCTATTCGCGAACTACAGCCTCTTGACTTTTCGAATTCCAACGGTTTTTCACAGACGATGGCGGCGCGGGTGTCTGTTGTCTTCGGTGGTCGTGGAAATTTTCGTGGTTTATATAAGTAATGGGCTTTTTTACAATTTTATTTTTACATCGATTAGTATTATATACACACTACTTTCGTATTTCTTTGCACTTTCTCTCGTTCATTACACTCATCACTTATTTCTTTTACAACCTGAAGGTAAACTTACAAACCGCAATAACACTACACGCATTATACCTTCTTCTTACGAACGTTAAGAAAAATGACCGAAGTAACCTATCGCCGCACATTTACGAACCCTACATACTATATACGCTTTCTCCGCTCAACACAGACTCCCTCTCTCTCTTTTCGCAATATAACGAAGCAATTAGCGCAAAAACGTAGAGAAGCGAGCGAGCGAGCGCGGGGCGCAGAAAGGCGCGCATTGTTTCCACGGTATGGTCTTTCCTCGGACGGCCATAATTACGAAGCGGACTGGTCAGAAAGAGAGAGAGAGAGAGAGAGGACTTGAAAAGGAACGAGCTACTCTCCCTTTTCCTACTGTATCGCTCAGCTCGCGCTTATTAAGCGGCTGGAGATGAGAACGAGTGAATGCGCGAGCCGCAGACTTTTGGAGGGATGCGCTGTGGTGGTTGGTATACTGTATAGTGCTGGAAATATATTGTTTGAAAAAAGAAATATGGAAGGGTGCGTAGTCTTAAAGTATAGGAGATATATTTGTACTCGTAAAGTAGGTATAGTTCCTCGGTTACCACATTTCCCTATACATAGCAATTAGTTAAATAACAACAATTATACGTAGTCATAACTATAACTACTACACCTAAAACCATTTAATCATCATATATCCCACACTCACTCGCTCGCTCGCTCGTACAGCCGTATCAATTTCCAACCTCTATATATATATATACACACACCGCACATATATCCAACCGCATTATTCAATCCATCAGTTTATACTCTCTCGCGTATTCGGAATTGAATACGCGTGGGTGGAGCTGCCACTACGACTATATATGCCGCATGAAGTTCGCATTAAAAATGAATCCAAGGAATCCATCCCTCGCTGTTACTCATACCCGCTCGCTACGGTTCTCTGAATAGACTCGCTGTGCGCTGCGTGTATGAATGGCGCGCAGAAGCCTCCCTATATCTCCTACTCCTCCCTCTTTATTTCCTCTCCTCGCTCCTGGTATTTTTTTCCACTACCTCCGCTACTCTATGCATATATACACTTGCGCGAATGTATATATACGTGGAACGTCTGGCACGTACAATGTGTCATTCAGCAAGTCGCCGGATTTATCGTGAGTGCGATTTTTTTTCTACTTGGGTGGTAGTATATATGATAGCTTTTTTTTTATTATATTGCTGGATGCTTAGAGAGTCGCGACAAGGGTTGGGGTAGAAGGAGAAACCTTGTGCCGCGTGCGATATTATTTTTGAGTTAATGTGTAGTGGAAATTCATACGTGGAAACAATAAAGTAGGGTAAATTAGAGATTAAAGATGTATATATGATGCAAAGAGAGAGAGAGAGAGAGAGAGAGAGAGAGTGCTTCGCGGTTTATTTTCCGTTCGTATATTTTAGGTATCTAATGGGCGTTAAAATATTGACAAGTCGACTTGGATAATGGAACAGCTATATACGCGGTGTATATTATGATGTACGTGTAAGTAGAACTAAAAGCGCGGATATAGATTTTTAAACTATTCTATTTGGTCTCTGAAAAATTTGCCAAATTCTAAGTATATAATCGCTATCTCACATGCGCATTTACTTTGCTATAATAAAATATCAATTTTTTTAATAACTTCTCAAAGTTCAATTCTAAAGTATATATATATAAGTGCGCTCATCCTATATATACTCAACATTCAAATAATACCTAGCTCGATCACATCTACAGGGAAACATCCATCGTATACACACTATATTCAAAAAACCACCCTCCCTTTTCCACATATATATATACCATAAAATCTCGCACAATCCTACCAGAATTTTCCACCACCACCGCGCACGTAGTACAACAATTCAACTCCCACTGCGCGTTACACTTCATCGGCTTTCCACCTTCACCGAGAGATTCGAACTGGCAAAAAGCCTTCTATACTCCCAGGAGGAGCATCAATACACTACCACCACCCTCCCCTTTTTCATCGTGTATATATACGTACACTGCGCACACGTATACGCTGCAGCTGCGGTTAAAAGCGCATTAGCCGTAAGCGATAGTTGCATTATACGAGAGGGGGGAGAACCATACGGCCATGCTAATTGCTTGATTTGCACCGCGGCTGTATATATAGTCTGCCTCGTTCGCGCATATTGTTAATTACCCGCACGATTTTTCCTATGGAATGCGAGGTGGTTGCGAGCTGGAAAAGTGATTTTAGTGTGTGGTGAAGTGATTTGTTTTTTTTTTAATTTGATTCGACTTTGATTGTGAATTGTTGGGAAAATAATGTTGAGTTTAACAATTATGTGTATGTGTGTTTATAAAATATAGGGAGTATGATTAACAACAAAATTATATTGTTTGTAAGAAAACAAATTACTTATAGAATATAAAATTAACATAGATTTGTTTTCGTTTAATTAAAAAACGTAGAACCAACTGGTAATAGACGTAAACGGGTTACTTCGGTTACGAGGATATGTATAGATTATTAACCGAGCAGCCTATAGCGTTTAAATATTCAGTATCTGGCCTAATAAGGACAAATGTTGACGTATTACTGTGTAATTGAAGCCGCAATTGTGGTCAGGTTTGTACAAGGTCTGGTTAATTAAATTTAAACGCATCAACAGATTCGCCTATACATATATATGCGGATATATATATATGAAAATTTCAAATATTATATCAAAAGTACATATAAATACGCATATATGTATCTGTCAATTTCAGTTGAACGATCTTTGTGACAAAGTGACGGTTAATCCTACGTGATATACGTGCAATATTTATTACTACACGAGTTTACGAAAAAAAAGGGAACAAAATAGTCGATTGCATCATGTGTCCACATGAGGCAGCGATGTACCCAGGTATTATTAAAGGATTTCGAAAGCTTTTAGCCGTTATTAGTAATTGATCAATTTTATATTTTATACATACACGTGTACATATATATTTTATTTTTTTTTTTTTTTGTAAATCCGACGATTTTATTTGAAGGGCTTAAAATACCAAAATTTTATATAAAAAAATACACACATATATTTCATTCTAAATGCACTCTCTGTCGTTAAATTTTTTTTTCTTTTTTTTTGTCGTTGTCACGATAGAACAATATTTTTTACAACTACGACATAGCCTATGTTTTTATACATTCACGTAATTTCTCTTCGCTTTTACTGCTCAATTTTTCATTTTATTTTGTATTGTATTCTAGCTACGCGTGTATAACCAACGGAGAACTAATTTGAGATCCTGTGACCCGTAAAATTTCTCCTAAAAGGAAAGTTGTAACGCAACAGCTACACGTTAAATATAATTATACGTACAGTGGTTGATTAATTTTTAACGATTAAACTTTATACACGTCGTTTAACTTATAATTCACTTTAAAATGATTAATTTATAAGCTTTGATATCGCAACATAAACAGAGTTACACTGTTGACTTTTTTTTATATGTTTTTGGAGAATTTACAAATTGGCTAGTTCAATAATAAAAAACAAAAAAAGAACCATCAAATTCCGAATCAAATCTTTATCTAACATTTCACAAAACAATTACCCATACAACAACCTTCCCATCCCCAAAATCGTAACAACCCCATCGTTCCAGCGTGTCATAAAGCTTCGCAATCTCTTCAAACCCGTATAACAATCACGAACCAACGTCGCCCACTAAACTACATCGAAAGCGCTAATGAAAGGGACTGTGAAACCTCGTCACTCTCTCTCTCTCTTAAAAAAAAGAACAGCAACAGCAGTAGCAGCAGTCAGACTGAAACCGCTGATAATGAAAGATCCCCTTCGGATCCGTTGACACAAAACCGTAGAGCAGCATCGCAGTAAAAGGCTACGTGTCGTGTCGAAGTATAAGTAAATGGCAGTAGTAGTCGACGACGACGACGCTTCCGGCGAGCGATCGATGCGCGCGCGTAAGTAAGTAAGGTTGTATAGCTATTATATACCTCGAAAGGTTGCACTTTACCGAAAGGATCGTCCTGGGTAATTACACGTCAGCTGTTACGTATATATATATACATATATACACAGTCCTGTCTCAAGCTCTATTGAGTTCCAGTCAAAAGTGTCGCCGAGAGTTTTTAAGCTGTGGGGAGACATTATGGGTTATATAAGTACCTGTTCGGAAGTATAACACGTCAGATTTCGCGTATAATAAAAAAAAGAAGAAAAAGAAGAAGAAGATATAATAAAATATACCGCGATGTACATATATCTATATACATAGACGTGGAAATGATCAAACCTCGAAAGGAGGTTATATACGGGCGTCCTAATTCCCTCCAACTCGCAGTTGACGGTAATTTTCGACTAGATTAAACAAAGTCTCTCTCTCTCTCTCTCACTTTGTTCGTTGTCCCCGCGGGACTTTGCTATATATATATACTATATAGTTTCCTCTCTTTGCAGCGTCCGGTCGAGAGGCGGAATTATGAGCGACGGAGATTTCAAAATTAACGCTGCTAATAAATGTCCGGAGAGAAGGGGAGAGGGAATTCGCTCGCGGGCGCAATGAAACTTCGGTTATCCATTTCCTGAAGTCTCCTTCTACACACATATACACAGACGTACACGTTTTTCAGATTATTATCCGTATATATACACACACATACGTACCTACTACTATTGGATTGAAAATTGTTCCGGCGACTTATATTGCGAATCTCAGCGAAATTTCTCGAGGTAATAAATAAAAAAGCTACACATTGAGATACTTTTCTTAAGCGAATTACCGCGAGTATAAGTGCAGCACGCGCGTGTGTATATAAGAAAAAAGCACATTGGCGAAAGAGAGAGAGAGAGAGAGTTGCAAAAGTTCGTAATTTTGTTTGTGGCCGGCACGCGCGCGAGGTTGAATTCGCCCGCTCGTCCGGTTAAATTGCAAATTCAAACTCACTCACTCACTCTCTCTCTCTCTCTCTCTCTGCTATATATACTTTTTCCCCAAGCTTTCGTTCATTCGCAACAAACTTTCCTTGCCACATCTTCTCTCTAACGCAAACAGATAGAGAGAGTTTGATAAAACCCCCAACCGCGTATAAACGTGAAAAATATACGTTATTATATACGAATTATATAATACGTGTGGAAATCCGTTACGACAAACGGATACCATATACGCGACAAACCGGACTATTTCGCAAATTACCGTATATGATGCTCTCGTACGATTTAACGAGCCATTGCTCATACAAAAGTGCATATACATACTGCTGGTATATAATCGAGCGAATCTCCGGCCGCGTAATAATCCTCTCCGAATTGCTGAAAAACACGTCCAGACGTATATATGTATGTATACGTATATATAAACGACGGGAAAAACTGCCGAGTAAACATGTACACACACATACACACATTTCTGCGCGCGAATCTGCATTGCAAATGCACAAATTGCTCGGGTCGTGCTCTATTACTACGACTTTCTCTCTCTCTCTCTCTCTCTCTCTCTCTCTCTCGCGTATATATGTTTCATGTATACATATATACATATGTGGGTATATATATGTGGGTGTATATACCTGAACGGGGAAGGTTCTCGCGGCGAGACTCTCGACACGCTCTCGCGTCACTCTCTTAGTCCGCTCCTACCCGCTTGCTCGCGCGCGCGCGCCAGGCTTTTAACCTAATTTGCAAGTGCAGAGAGAGAGAGAGAGAAAGAGAGAGAGAGAGGAGGAACGAGAGGATATAGTAAGAGTAAGAGAGCTGTGGCATACTCTGGAAAACCGCGTATTGAAGCTATAAAACGCGTCGTCTTTATTAATTACCATATTACAAGCGACAAATCCTACATCCCACCACCACTTCTTCTTCTGGTTTTCCACTACTACTACTACTACTACTACTCTATTGAGGTGCGAGTAATACACACTGCTGTAATTGGGCGAGACTTCTACTGTACCGCGTACTCGAAAAAAAAATATATATACCCACGTAGAGAAATTGAAAATTCGTCGAATAATCCAGCTAAATAATTAAACGGCCCGTATATATACAGAGAGAGAGAGCGATCGCGCTCTCGCGTAACAAAGCGCCGCGCGCCGGTTTCATTGCACCGCGCTCACCCGACACACTGTAGTTTTTAATTAGCTAGTAGCGACGTGGTACGGTACGGTGGTAGTATGGCAGTATAGCGCTCTGGTGGGCTACACTCGCGGATTTTAATTGGATTCCGAAAAGCTTTACCGCTGTGCGTACGTATGTATATATGTACGTGGAAAAAAAATAGGGGAGAGAGAGAGAAAAAACAACAGACAAATGAGAGGTAAAAGGTATGTGGGGGAAATGGGTTCGTTAACGATATGCGCGCATGCGCTATATACGCCCTTCATTTTTTAATTACGAAAGATTGACCCCCCGCCACGCGTGTATATATATACTGTCAAAGTGGTGTAAGTTAGCGTAGACGAGGATATATATTTTTTTTTGGGTATAGGTGTAGAGAGAAAAAAAGGCTTTTTTCGTATGGGCGTGGTATGCAAAAAAGGTCGTACTCATGCTCTATACGTAGAGAGTGAGATCAAAGCTGGAACGCGCGCAAGTTTGCAGAAAAGTACATTAGCAACGCTAAATTCGAGCCGATATATAGATCCGCTTCAAAGGGTCTCTCACTCTACGCCCCGCGCCGCACCGCACCTCGTGACCCCTTTTGTAATTAACTTTCGCGCGAGTGAGTGAGTGAGTGAGAGAGAGAAAGCAAGAAAATGTTTGGTATAGTAGTAATATATATACATAGGCGTCGTGTGCGACGACGCGGTAAATTGTAATCGAAATATCACTTTCTCTCTCTTGGAACAAACTTTTCTGAAACCCCTAAAACACGTTCAATATACTCGTGTACATTGTAATTTCACGTAATGTATAATAAGGTATATATACGTATAATTAAAAAAACGATGTCGCAACATCACTCGTATATGTATATATCTATACATTAATGTAATAATCCTGCACCTCTATATAGCAAATGAGATGCAGGCGCTTGATACGTATATACACACATACACACAGCGATGTGTCCTTCATACGAGCGCTTATATAGCGAGTGAACCTACTTGCACGTGTGTATATGTAGTCCAAGTGCGCGTGTCGTTAATGCCAGGCTAGGATGTATACGACGGAGGAGGGATATAGGCTGAAGGGAAGCACTGTATGAATTGTTTCGGGGCAGCCATGTATGCGTAGGATGATCGTCTTACGGGGTATATACTGCAATGGGGATTCTTTATATGGTACTTTGAATTGTGTTTTAAGATCGTTGGAGTGTAGGTGAATGTTATACTTATAGAATATTAGAAAAGTTGGGCGATTTAAAACGTTAAAGGAGAAAGAGAGAGTAGGTTACGCGCGTTAATTTATTTCTCATTTACATGTTATTACGTTACGTAACGTGACTGTATACGAACTATTAAAAATAAAAGCTTTCATTATTATTTTAGTATGTGTATATTATATACACGCTTGATTTACGAGGCCTTAATGTTACGTTTTTATCGTACATTAAATATGCTGTATATAAACTTTGTCGCGGATATATAAAGCAAAATATAGATAAAGGAAAATACTTTTATACGCGGCAACGATTAATGTCAAAATGAACTTTTAGGGTTGTTCTCCCTATAGATATAATTTCATTTAGTAAACGGATAAGGAATCCGATTTTCTAATCTATTAAACAAAAGTTCACGGAACTTTTACAAATCAACATATGCTATACACTCCTACACCAATATCTAACCCCTCCATCACCAGAATACCTCGCAAACACGGTGCTACATCACCGTCCACGAAATTCCTCGACCCCTTATACTCCTATCTACTTCCATGCAAAAGACTCTCTCTCTCTCTCTCTCTCTCACTATACAACGCACTGCAAGCACAGGCTGCAACGCGAGATTAAGCCGACAAGTAGTAGTAGCAGCCGTTAGGTCAGCCCCCTCTCTCCGTAATCGCTGCCGCCTGCATCTTTTATACTCCCAGCCGGAGATTGAGCGCTCGTGCAGCGTCGATTAATTACGTTGTCGTTTGGGAGGACCGTCGCATCTAGGGTATATACGCGTGGAATGAAAAATGAGGTGCTCGGAGTCTTTTACGTTTTTTTGGAGGAGGAAGGAAGGATGGGGGTATTTTAATGAGGAGGCTGATGGTGGGGAGGGGCTGTGAATGCGGTTTAATTAAAACGACGTTGCGGTAATGTGTACGAGGTGAAAAAAAAGAAGGAGAAAAAAACAATTTGTATAGATAATGTAAACGTTGTGCAAGCAGATGAATGAACTGATTTTGGGGTAACTGCGGGTGTAGCTTATGTTAATTAACACGTATATAACTATTTTTAAAAAGTTAAATATATTTTTAGGTTCTTTACGAAGAGTAGAGTTTTCGTTACCAGTGTTCTTTATAAATGAAGACTTTTATTTTTGTAAAAGCTGTTTCAATTTATTAGAACGAATTCAATACCATAATCATCATTAAACCCCTATCTATATCTACCAAAATAACCTAATCATACGTTTCCCTATTCCATTTAAAATAATTCATTAAGACATCTCTCACATATACACACACACGACTACCCTGACCTATCAACGGAATCACTCTCTATATACCTCCACATACATTCACACAACCACACCTGTGGGAACTTTCAAAGCCACCTCACTTCTCTCTCTCACACATACACACATACACACAGACCATCAGAGGTATATACGAATCAGGCGTCCAAACAGCCAGAAAACGCGGGGGCGCCGACAGGCCGGTTAAACTCGTGTCCGACAGATTTCGGGCTCCACATACGTGAATATATAGTGCGGCTGGCAGGCCGCGTGACGCGTAGGTATATATATATATATATATATATACGCTTCTACGCGCGCGCGTTCACATCAATCAAGCGCGGCAGGATGCCTGCGAGCTACGTGCGTATGTGCTTGCTGCCGGTCAATTTCCGGCTATACCCACTATATATATATATATCGTTGGATTTTAATCCTTCCCTTCGCTTTCTCTCTCTTGTGGTATACAGTGATGTGTATATATACGCGTATGTGTGTCAGATAGAGTCGCGCGTGTGGGCTATAGGTATCTTAGCGCAGTGAGGTAAATTGTAGCCGAGATAGAGAGAGAGTGGTTGGGTGTTGTTGACGAGAGGGAGATAATGAGGAAAACGGTGGTTGATGATACGTGTGTGTGTGTGTGTGTGTGTGTGGTGAGTGAGGTTTTTAAGGAAGGATTCGTATTGTGGTTTGTGTATAGCGATGTGACGGTTGCGGTTAATATGTACGTTATAGGTAAGGTATCGTTAAAACTCCTTACTCTCCTATAACGAGAATTGCAACGGTTCTCTGTAATTGTTCGACATATAAACCCAGCTCCCATTATATCCACGAAGCAAGATTCTCTCCTCCTCTCAGCTCTGAAATTTATATATATCCTAACCCACATACGAACCCATCCAACCCTACGTATACACCTAGCATTTTTCGGTATACAAATATATATACATCTATACACACGTGCGCGCGTGCTACACGTTCCGTGCCGACTATCACCGCAGCCTGGAAAACAATTCGGAGCATCTATCGCACTCTCTCTCTCCATCCGCAACGAATAGTCGCGAGAGAGAGGGAGAAAGCTAGAAACGGAGAGCTACGTCAACCGAGTCCTCGCTTGTGCCGAAAATTTCGCGCATTCTCCCTAGGGAGAGAGGGAGAGAGAGTCGAAAAGCCAGGCCGGAGATACATCCCTATATTCCCGGTCGCGCGCAACTTCCGTAATAACCGAACCTCTCCTATATATATATATATATATACACACATACATACATAGAGAGAGAACCGTGCGCAGCGAGTCGTTAAATTTCACTCAGAGGAGCCAGCCACTTTCCTCCACCTTCTCCTCCTCCTCCTACACTCCACAATGTCATTGTTATCCCTCTTCGTTCCCTCTCTCTCTCTCTCTCTCTCTCACTTTCCTGGCCGCTGCCCAAAACACAACAGCAGTAGCATTCGCAATTGCGCCTCGTCCTGGTGGTGGTATAGTATCGGGAAAATTCCGCGGGATAATATTCGATCCTTGCTATATATATACACGTATATAGAATCGAGTGTAATGGTCGAACGAGGCGTTTCCCCCTCTATAGTGGCAACTTCCTATACATACAGAAACGACCTCGTGTTGTATATGTATATATACAGCCTTGAAGGGGAGGAGGAAGGGAGAGTTCGGACGATTATTGGCCCGTCGGTATTGTAAGCGCGCGCGCGAGTTGAGCGAGGACGCCGCCGCGTGGATGCAGGTTAGCGGGGATGAATTTCGGAAGGAGAGTGGGATGTGTGTGTATATAGAACGATGTGGAATGCGACCCTGGCCCGATGTGTGTAATGGTAGATGGAGTCATGCGATCGTTGGATACTGTGATGATCGTGCTGTGGAGGTTGCGAGGTATAAGAAAGTGGGTCTATGGTACTCGATGGTATGCGGTGGATATATTGTAAATTGATAGAGTTAACAAGTTGGGATAATAATAGAGCAATTATTTAGAAGTGTATCGAGGTAAATCAGTTTTTCAATGGTTTGTGTTAATTTTAAATTGCAAAACAATAAGTTATTTCTTAGCTTACTCATCTGCTACTTAGGCAAAGAGCTTCCAATAACTGTAATGCATATAGATACCTTATCAATATAAACTTCTAAAGGTTTTCAAAAAGTTATGCTAATTCTTCAAAAACACACATTTTCAACATTACATATACACGAATTCCTAAAAGAAAACCAATAACCCACCACACACCAATCGTCTTCAACCACCCCACCACCATCATCTCTCTCTCCCTCTCTACCACAGCATGGAGCCTAATCATTCGACTTCTTCCGGTCACCTCAAAACCGCGACCAAAGACGCATAGATACCCCGCATCGATCGAACCCCCACACCTCTACATACATATACATACAACACAACACAACACCGCTACTATGGGATGGAGTTGGGACCTCAACTATAGCGCGAGCACGCGCATGCACCGGTTTACCGGCACATTTCGGCTGGACCGCGCTAGTGGGGTTAATTAGTAGCTTGGTAATTACGCGAAAGTTCCCCCCTTCCCCTTCTCCCCCGTCGAAGGGGTTGCAGAGAGAGAGAGAGCTGGTTTATCGAGTTTCGCAGCGCACGCGGCTGTTTTGCGTGTTCTATTGTCGACTCGCTCGCTTTTGTTGCTCCCGCCAGCAGTAGCAACGTGGTAGTATAGCCGATATTGTAGGATGATAATATATCTTTATGAAGAGAGAGAGAGAGAGAGAGAGGGAGGGAGGGAGGTAACGTAATATTCGCTCGGGTGTGTAATTGCATAGTTTCGGTTGTTAACGGATTACACGTATCGTATATGTATATATTATAAGGTCGAGGTATTTGAAAGTTTTTAATTTTCAGTAGTATAGGTACCTATATATTTAAGCATAGCATATATAATACATGTATATAACGAAGCTGCTAATTGAATACGAGAAGACCGACGTATATATACATATACCGTTATCGCGTAGAAATTAATTCGTCGCTTTAAACTTCGTATATAGAGTATACCAGCTCGCGATATCTGTCTAAATGCAAAATTCATATACGTCAAGCGAGGCGGCGGCGCAGAGCAATGGGCGCGGCCTCAAAGTTCAAAGTAAATCCCAAGCGAAGCCGGCCCTTTTAGAGAATTCTACCACCACTACTACATCGTTTTTACTCCGCGGATCTCCTATCTCTTAACTCTCTCTCTCTCTCTCTCTCTCTCTCTCTCTCTCTCTCTCTTCGGGCATTTTAAAAGGCGTTAGAACACTGCGTAGTATATGCCCAACCGCGAAGAAAATCTGTCTATATGTATGTATGTGTGCATAGTAGAATCTCGCAGGGAATCCCTCAACTCGCGCGGGGAGTAGAAGATAGGTGTGAGGAGAAGGTGGAAAATGCCAAAGTCCATCAAGCTTTTAAATCCTCGAGGCAACAGCGTCAACATTGATTTTAAAAAGCGCTTCGTGCCGTCGCTTACATTTACTTCGCTCTCTCTCTCTTACTCTCGCTTATATTCCCCCGTCAAACTGGTTGGGTGGAGAAACGTAAAAGGAGCAGGAAGAATGCACTTTCGTTCCCCAAGGGTGGTCGCACTTTGTGCCTCAAGAGAGAGAGAGAGAGACTGCAGCAGATTTTAGTAGCTTCTTCTTCTTCTTCTCCTTTTTCTTCACCTCGCTGAAAACATTGTGTCCGTCATGCCTAGGCTATATATATATATATGCTATAGTACACGGGTTGGAAAGACTTTTAACGGACTTTTAAAATGCTCCTCTCTCTCTCTCTCTCTATGCGCTGAGAGTTTTCCTATTCCGACCTTTGATTTTCTCAAGACCGCATGTATTTGTATACCATCAATTTGTATATAATACATATACAAAAGCTTCTTTAGTATACAATCATCGTTTCAAACACGTGTCACACTTAAAAAAATTCCAATCTCTCCCCCCTCCGCGTGCACATCATATACAATTTTTCACCCACCGTTTTCAATCCCCCTTCATCTTGTTCCGTCATTAGAAATTCCATTTCCAAACCCGGCCCGACGTCGTAGTCGTATACTTACCCTCGTCGTAAAAATCCCTACCACTACTACATCGTCGCGTCCTATCGAACCAAACCTTATACCACCCCATAGTCGTCCGTCTTCCCGTCTAATCTTCGCGAGCTCTCTCTCTCTTACTCTCCTGCATAATTCAGATTGGCAATTACGAAGGCGTAGCATCGTCGTCGCGTGTCTTGATTGCGACGACGACGACGACGACGACGACGTTGAGGAGAAAGGAGTATCTGTGTGTGTGTGTGTATATGTCTCTGTCGTTCGATGAGGCTTCGATTCAATAATGCACGTGGCTCTGCCGTTGGTGGTGACCGGGGCCGGAAATCCGAGTCTAATCGATTCGCGGTTACTCGTACCCGTGTGTGTGTGTGTGTGTGTTTGTGTGAGAGGGTGAGGTGAATTCTTTTGGATTGTAGGGGTTGAAGGAAAGCGGTTGCTTCAAGCGACGGAGGAATTTTAGGGAATTGACGTGGTGGTGAGATTGGAATGAGTATATGAGATTTATAGGGTATATTGATTGGGTTTTTGGTTGAATGAAAGCATAAAATCTTTATGGGGGTTGGAGAAACAGATGGTAATTGGGTTTATATAGGAAAGATTGATTACGTTATTATATGATGAAACGTTTATTACAATTAGTATCGTCATATGTGATTATTTATTATCAATAACATATAGATTTTACGTTATATAAAACTACTTTGGCAGAATTGTAAAATTCTGCTGAACAATTCGTATATAATAATTGATATTTGCTATTATATTTACTTTACGAAAATTAGTATTCACGGTCAAAGCGTTGAAATATATTGATGCTGATAATTTTTGCGTAAATATATAATTACAACTCAAGCATCATTTAATTCTCCATTTCAACGTTCAATCGAATTCTCGACTACACATTATTTATATATAGTATTTAAACTTTACAACGCACGGTTAAATTTATTTATGCATGATATTACACGAATTTACTGATTTATCGAGAGTTGGGAGAATGTAATGCGCGTTCGAGAGTTTTACATTAAATTACAGATAATTAATTTTAATCAACCCAACGTGTCTCGATGAGAGAGAGAGAGAATAAAAAAACAACGATGAATCTCGAAAATTATATTACACATCGAGCAACGACTCGTGACGTCCAACTGAGAGAGAGACAGAGAGAGAGAGTCTAGTAATCGACGCTTATTAAATCCCCGAGTTAATTTTCCTGTCCGGTGTCTGGGCAGGCTCGCGAAACTTTTTAAGACAATTAATTCCCATGGCGCGCTTCTCTCTCTCTCTCTCTCTCTTGCTCTCTTTCTCTTGAGAGCCGGAAACTCAACGGAGGTTTTCAGCGAAATTGAGAAAAGAGGGTGGACGAGGAGGGCGCGTGGGAAGAGTATAAGTCTCGTCAAATACAAGTGAAGAGGCAAGTTGAGGGACTTGGACAGAGTCAAAGGACTGTATAAGTATCGGCGGTTATATTGCAAGAGCGAGGCTAGGAACTTTAGTAGGATGGGGTAGAAGCAAGAGGGAGTTGAACAATTTTCGAAAAATTGATTTTTACAAGTGAGAGGTCAACTGCGGACTTCAAAAAAAGATTATTTATTTTTATATCACAAAATAAACAGTACAGTGCTCGATGTACCAAGAAAATTGCATTTTTTTGTTACTATCCGGTGTACAGCAAACTCTCTTCAATTCAGCAGAATTTTACTCTTTCTCCAGATTCACCAAACTTCCTACTACCCATCCACACGAGTAACTGAAACAAGTTCAAACGAATACACACACACACGACCCTTTTAAAAACTCCAACCGATTTCCTCCAATTACCCAAACGAAAACACAAACAAATCCACTCTCCTCTCTCTTTCTCTCTGTCTCTCTTCATCACTCTATAAAATAATCTTCAACCAGCAGTATAGCATCATCGTTTCCCTCTCTCTATAATCCCCACTCCGTAACTATATATACGCGTCATCCAGCAAGCCTGGCCTTATCTATCATCCGAGAGTCGCAGCACTGCGCGCCCGCCCGCGTGCACTTCGTTGGAATATAAAAAGCGCTCGGCGTTTACCTCACTCTCTCTCTCTCTCTTCCACCCCTCGTGTGCATTGTTTGCTGGGGCTATTCACGTCAGAGAGGGGGGTTAATTAGTCCACGCTCCAGTTAGCGAAAATTGAATTCAAACTGCCGCTGACTATATACCGCGGCCAACTCAACCCTACGCTTATATACGTGTATATATATATATATATATATACGTACGCGCTTGTTTATATATATATATATATGCGCAGAGTAGCTGGTATTTATTGCCGCCGGTATAGTGTAGCAGTACAGTTGACGTGCGTCCGCGAGGCTTAGTGTATTTTTTTTTCTTGTAATGACTTTGGGTTCATTGGGTAATTAATTAACTTGCCGTGGTATATTTATGTGGAAAAATGGAACGAAAGTAGGTATACGTATTCCAAGTCTTTACCCAAAGAACGCGAGAGAATTTCGAACCGCCGATTTTGTGGTTTCAAGTGAACGATAAACTTATGAAGTTTACCTGGTGAAATTCTGCTGGGATTCGCGGAGTCCCGAGGTCATGTGTAATTTTCATGTTTGAACGTCGTTTTCGCATGTGTGGGCTTACATTGCGATTTCTTTTTCTAAATCGGGAGAATTCACAGTAACCGCAATAATCGTTAGTTGGTACAAATTTTTATGACAGTGTAAAAAATATATATAAGCGCTATAAAAGTGTACTATCCGCTGATCATACCGTGGTTTACGAGGGCGAGATCTTGAAAAAAATCGAAGCCACGGTAAAATTTTTACCTCCCACACTTTAGCCGCAACAGATTTCCAAGTTATATACCCCGTCCATTCTAACCGTCAAAACACAACAGTAGCATTCCTTTCTCTCTCATACCCCAAATAACAACGAACCATCGTTGTCTTCTTCCACAACAACAAAAAAGAATCCAGCGTTTCGGAACAATCGAACCCGACATTGTTTTTCAAAACTCACCCCTGCGCGCACTTCAATGCGGTATATATATATATATATCACATTTTTTTGCGGCGAATTTTTCCCTTCCTGCTACTCCCAATTGCGATTCTCTGCATTTTTTTTGCGCTCGCGACTCACCTCCCATCGAAAGGAAAAAATTCGGTGTATATCACCCTTGTCACATTCACTGCGCGCCGTCGGCCGGCCGGTTATATATATATACGATAGGTTCTTCCATCGAAACTCGATCGTTCGATATTTCCTATATTTTCTATTTTTCTCCATCCTATATATATATACATCTATATATATATGTAAACTTGGGCGTGCCAATAGCTACACTTTGTATATCGTCACTTCCATCTGCATCGAGCATTTTTTTTTGTTCGCCCTTCTGCTCTCTCTTATCTTTCTCGCTCACTCGCCGCGCTATCGAATTTTTATATATATTCAGCGACCGTGCCGAATTCCTCGGCGCGCCTTTATTTCCTCCTCGACCGTCGTCATAAACAAGGTTCCTGTATCGGTTGTATTTATATACTTACCCGTGGTTCCTCCTTCTCCTCTTTTTTTTTACCTATAAATTAAATTAAATTCCATGTCGATTCCATTTCCAATGCGTCTATTTCTACGTTTCGGATCGTAAATTCAGAGTGATATACTAGCGAATTGTTTGTTCGGTTAAGTATAGCGGTTTGACTATCCTATACTATATATATATATTTATATGTACAACAACATATGTGTGTATATATACGTATAACGTAATTGTGTAATAGTTTCAGAGTGAATAAATGTTATGCTAATTGGATTAAAAACTGCCGACTGCCGCGCGCGCGCGCGTCTCGCTTGCGCGCTGCCGAGTTAATTAGCAAACTTGTTGATTATTGTTGGACTACTTGTAATCGTGGCGTTATTCTGCGTATACACTGTTATTCCGAAGTGCCGTGAAGTGCTGGAATTTCTATTAAAATGTATCTATATATATATATATATATAGATAGAGACAAGTAGGAGTTTGATTTGAAAGCGCTGAATACCCTCGCATGGTATAATATTCTTTTCTTATATTTATTTACTATACGATGGGCAGAATAAACAAGGTACGCGATGTGTATTTATAAGTTTCTATATACATGTCAGTTTACATTTACCATTGTACAGTCTTCTATTTATTATTTACTCTATTGTATCTAGTTTCAATTCAGTTTTCGAAATAGAACGAAGCCACGTATATACCTACACGCTTGCCCTCATAAATTCCCGAATTCCTCCAGTATAAAATTCCAGAGCCCACGTGTATATCCCAAACCACAACAATTGTTTTTGTTCCAAACCACAGATTGAATTAAAAATCAACCCCACTAAAAAAAAAACACGCAACCGCACACGTATTCCAAATTCGTACCTTCTGCAAACATACACTTTTGGCATGCTCACTTATATTATCGCCAATGATTCTTCTTCACATGTCTTCAACGCACGCCCATCCCCTTACTATACTTAATTGTATCCCATCAGACAACGACAAAGAATCCACACGCGGCCAAATTAACCGCCCACAGTGGTATATATATACATATCGAGAGAACAATGAGCGCATATACGCCGCGCCCATCTTCTCTCTCTATATATACACATCTCGCGTATACGCGTTCACTGCCAAACTCCACCTTCTGTCTACGATCGATAGGCGTTAACACCTATATATATACATACACAGCCATTCATCGTCGCCTAACGCACGTTGTAAACATTATATACTCGTCGCCTGTATATATGTGTGTGTATATATGTATCTCTAATTTTTCAGCGACACGAAACGATCCATCATTGTTGTACACGCGGTCTTTAAAAGAAAAAAATAATAAAAAAATCACCTCGAATCCATCATCAACCCCAGTCGAGGTATATACCATGCTATACATATCGATTATATATCGGCTGGAAAAAGGCAACTGTATAGGTATATATGTGTGGATGAAACCTACTGAATTTTGCATCGCCGCTGATTTGACACGAGACGTGAGCCTGTGCATATACATACATAGAGGGAGAGAACTTTTCGGTGAGACGACGAGAGACCGGGAATTCCCCGAGCACTCGTTTGTATATGTGTGTGGTGTACGGATCGATTGCAAGTGTGTATTTGTGTGCGGAGGCTCTTTGCGGTCACTCGTGGATAGTTTTTGGCGGTTGTATATATGTGTAGGCTTGTGGCGAAGAGGTAGTGAGATGTTAAATGAGGTTGTAAAGCGGATTACGAGGAGGTTCCTTTTAATTAGCGGAAAGTGGTTGTTTTTGGGGGGTAGTGAAAATCGTGGAAATTAACGTGGATATATATATATATATATATAGATTTTAATTAAAATGTTGAAGTGTGTAGGGTAACTTTATATATATATATATATATCTACTGCAATTAGACGTTTTAAATTATCCGTAGCGACAGACGTAAACATTTCGTTAACCACATATATTATCCTGATTTTAATTACAGTAAAATATCAACTTTCGTTTCATCGTTACTTCTATGCGCATATACCTCGCTTCCTATACATTTTCACTCTCTTATACAACCACAACAAAGAAAAAAAAATGACCAAACAATACCTGAAAAATCGCACACCGCAGTTACCGTATACCAATAAATTTTCTGCAACTGCATTCCTCCTTCATCAACCATATAAAATACACTATCAATCTCCGCTTCCACACACACGCACATCTACAGAAACCCCACACTATACCAATTCAACACCTTCCGGGTAACGTAGAAAAATAGCCGGATACATATATACGGTCGATTCGAAAGACGCTCTCTTTCTCTCTTCGCACTAAGACTATTTATAAACCTTTATACATCTACCTTGCAACGAAGGATATAAGGACTTTATACATATATATACAAACACGAAGTACGAGAAAGTATTGATCGACGCGTGCTCAGGTGCGTGTTGCGTGCAGGATAGAGTAGAGCACTTTCAAATTGATTGCTCGCGTTATAGTGTAGCTAGCTGGAGATGGGGGATGGTCGTGTGCGTGCACGCGTGGATTGTTGTAATAAGGTGCTGCGCGAGGGTGTGTTGGTATATAGGGTAGATTAGCTGGGAATAATGTATATACCTGGAATGATCAGATGCTGCGTGTGGAGAATGGACGTGGTCAGTCCGCGTTGTATATCTGTGTATCTGTAACAGAGAAGTAGAAGTGTTTGGTTAGGTATATATGTGGATGCGGTTATTTTTTATTTATGTATGGGCAGGGGTGTGGGGTATACAAACATCGTTAATATTCGTTACGTAAAGGTATATACTCAAGCGTTCGAGATATATATAGAAGATTTGCGTTTTATTATCCGTTGTCCAGAATTATAAACAAACTTTTCTACGAACGCAGTCTCAGTTATTCTTTATACGTAACCATAGCGTTTTGAATGAATCGTTTTTACGTTTTCTTTTTCTCTGTAAGTTGCAATTGTGATCTTTTACCTCCTAGTCTTACAAACGTACAAGAGCTTTTAGACGTTGAAACAGACGTTAATATCCTTAACCCTCAATTATCGACTTAATACTTGATTCAACGTATCGCAAATTTTGTGGCCATTCTGTTGTATTCTAATTGGCAATCATCATCTCGATATTAATTTATAACTTTCCCGTCCAATATTAATAAATAAATAAATATAGATTCCAACGTATCTAAAAACACAAACAACACCACCCCAACGCAGTTACACACATACACAACGTATTTTCCCTCTTCCGACCTATAGAAAGAGAGAATAGCACGCGTACCAGGATACATTTTCTCAGAACAGAAGAGAAGAGAGAGAGGACAGAGATCGGAATTGAATTCCCACGCGCGTCTTTTGACTTTGAACTCTACACTCGCCATATATACAGTACAAAACACCATTCCTTTCTCACCGTTACATACAAAGTCCGAAAAATGTAAATTCGCCTGTGGATTCCCTTTACCCGCGTGCCTTTATGCGAGAGGGGGGTATGTATTATACTTGCGGGATTCAAAGACACGCGCGTGTGTAAGAGGTTGTTAGAGACATATATAGACGCGGGAATTTGGAACGACGCGTATTTCAGGAATTATAATTATTATACCGCGATGAGAGAAGTTGAGAAGAGCAAAAGAGGATGATGTGTCTTTTGTCGAAATTCTTGGAAAATTCGTGAGCTTATATACATATATACGTGGTATATAATACTTGGGGATATGTAAGTCGAAAGATAAGAGATTTTCAATTGAGAGTGCACACGTGATACTTGATTCTGCTGCTGCTGTCTCTTATTGATTCGCGACCGCGCGCATATATGTATATCTATATATACATATTCAAATCCAAATTTCATTTGCCTTCCCCCTACCACCTCATCATATTCTGTCGACTCGACTCGTTCTACATATATATATATATCCGAAATGCAGGTCACCAGCGTACTCACACTCCGAATTCTTCATCATTCCGTGATCATCATTAATTATTCGCTTATTATCATTATTATTATTATCATTATTACTACTACTACTATTATTATAACCTCTGGCACGATACCAGAGCATCTTTCAACCGCGTGGTATATGGATATATCTCCCGGTGTTTCTCGTTGTATTATTGCACGCGTCACGCGAGCCTCGTAAAACTTTCTCGTTAAAGCTGTGCGCGCGCGCGCGTGCGTATATATACGTGTGGTATGCGTGGTGAGTATAAAAGCACTGCGCGCGCGGATTTTAGAATTGCGATAGCGCGGTGCTGTGATTGAATGAGAGAAAGGAGAGGAAAAATTGGATATGACGGGTGAGGACGTGGTGCGGATTGAAGTTGCTTATGTGATGTGTAAATTGTAAGCGATGGTCATGGGTATCGAAATTAATTGGAAGGGAAACCCGAAAAAAATTATGTGTGTTAACAGTGCAGCGTAAGTATAATTCGTTATTGATAAACTATTGTTTTGTCAAGCTTAATTTGCAAATATCCTTTACCCACCCTGTTATCGAAAATTTCACAATAGTTTGGGCTTTTTTGTCGTTTAAACCAAAATATGTGTTTTTTTTAAATTAAACAAAATATTTACACAATACGCGTCCACAATCGACGGTACGCAAGTAAAAGGTTTATGTATAAATGTACCGGGATACCTCGTAAAAATAGTATACACATACGTATACATATACATTGTCATTGGGTTGTCGACACGTCGGTGAAAAAAAAAAACAACCCCTATAAATTTCTGTATTACGTCCGCAATGTTTCACGCAGCACATATATTATTTAAAATCATATATAAAAGCTTATAAAATACGACAATGAATCATCATTTACAAGTGACGATTGATTTGTGGATATACACACGCGTCGTATAGTAATCCACCCCATCGTAAAAAACGCGACTTGTATACGTTGAAATATCCCATAAAACTTCTGATACTTTTTCCTTTTGTACTTCACATATAAAAGCGTACAAATTTACCCTACGATTATATAATATCCCTATCCTTTAATTATACGTACGCATACCAGTGTACTCGGAGAAAATCGCACACTATATATAATATACGACGCGCGTCAACGCACTTACAGCCCTATATATATCCGCACCACCCTCTAATCTTTGTCCGGCAGCGCTTTTGCGGATTCTCGACATAAAAATGTCGAGTTTCTTGAATCTCAGAAAAAATTCCCAATACCTTACCCTATTATAATTCCCCACATTCACTAGCCCTCTTCCCATATACAAAAACCTTCTTACCCCTTATACACACAACCACCTACACTTCCCTTCACACATACTCTCTCTCTCTATTCTCTACTTTTCAAACAAAAAAAAGAAAGAAAACAACACCGCACCAGTCGTGCACAAACTCTACATACACCAGGTATACACCCCTCTCGCGTTATCACACGTATATGTATATACATATAGCACCGAAGCGTACGGTACACTGCAGCTCTTGCCACTGGGGCTTCCCGTTATTGGATGAGGCCGTATCGCTGCCTGCCCCCGCACACACACACACGTATATATATATATACATACACATACAAGTGTATGCCTCTCGCAAACGCTAATGGGACAAATCCCCTTAATGTCCTCGTCTCTACTCTCTTCGGTTGGCGCGTGATTTTCGGATTGCTATATATATAGATATGCGGATCGTGGGGGTTGCGAGAAATCAGTGGTATATCTTTGGTTGGGTGTTTTTCAAATAATATGTATATAGGGTATGTGGGTGTAAGGGTATTTAGGGAATGTATACGTGGTATTGATATTTGTATATAGACGATGGGTATGTGAACGCAGGTGTGTTTGATTATATGTATACGTTGTTAATAACTGATTTATTGGAAATTTAAAAAAAAATATATATATATATGTACGTGGGTATATGATATATAGGGAAAGAGTAATTTAATTAGTTTCCGAGTAATAAAATCGACGGGTTCGGATCGCTCGTGTATGTATATACACCAAAATTATTAATATAACGCACGTGAATTAAATTATTATTTATCATATGTACATATATATATACGTAGCTCTTTGATCTCTCCCGCGATTTTTCCGTTCTTAATCATCACAACCATTCCATTGATTACTATACACGTGCACCTACTGAAATATTATAATCTTGTTAAAAAAACACGATACAAACGGGTAACCTAACACATACACACACATGCACACACATACAACAACGATTTCATTTCAGAAAAAGTTACATCGCTTTTACATCGAATTCGCACAAAAAGCTGCGCACCTGTGAAAAGTCAACTCTCTCTCCCTTCGTTGCAAGGCACTTACCACGATTGAATACAATCAATCGGGCAAAAAGCGCGTTGCAACTCTTGACGGAAATTCGGGTCGCACTCACCTATACCTAGGTATATATATACTACGATACTATACACAGGTATACATATATATAGGTATAGACGCGCAGCATCAGTTTGTAAACTGTCTAATTCGAGGAAGCGCACGAGGGTAATTGCACGAGCGCGGGGTGAGAGCGCGGGTATATAATCGAGTTGGGCTTCGCGGCAAAATTTCTCCTCTCGCTTTCTGCTGCGCAATATTCGTGAGAGTGAGGTACTCATATATATAGCGTTCGTATACGCGATTAGATTTCGTCCGAGAGGAAGAGGATCATTCGATTATATCCTGTGATTGGCCACGAGCGGTACGCGATGGGTTGTGGAAAAAAATCACGTGGGTATGGGGGAGAAGTTTTATTGTTTATGGGGATGTGGAATATATATGTGAAATGGTACGTAATGAGGGTAGAAGAGGTTTGGTAATGGTCGAACGACTTGTGATTATTGTAGAGGGGGAGAGATGGTGATTTGTGCGATATGTATAGGTTGAGAAGCTTGCGACGACGGTAGAGAGGAAAAGAACGAGGGGGAGTCGTATTTTTCTTCGGATATTAATGTAATGGGTGTAGTGGAAACGTAATTATCGAGAATTATTGAATAATATATAACGAATGGTTATGTGTGTTTGAACGTTAAAAATGATTTTCTTTTTTTGAAAATTTTCTTCCTTTTTGCATAGTAAAAAAAAGTTTTTTTCTAGTACGCTCGTTTAGAACTTTTTTGTTTTACAACGCAGTATAAAACTTAAACCCAATTTTCATAAAAAAGAAAAGTATTTCCACTTCGAAAAAAGAAAGAAAATTTTGGAAAAATACTTATACATACACATAAAATCATTGAAAAACAATTCATTTCGTTACATATACATCACCCGAAATACAACAACCTCGCCTTTTATATATACACAGACGCTCAAAGAACTCGCTGACGCTTACGAAAACTTTTCGCTGCTCTTTTCACAATGTACCTTAATGCCGTGGCACTGGAAATCGAATCAACTTAATGCACCTCTCTCTCTCTCTCTCTCTCTGCCTCGTATATATCCGAATGGAAAAACTTTTTCGCAGATATATATATATACATATACATATATATATATATATATATATATATATATATATATTGTAACGGGCTAATTAATGCACGGCTGCTTGACTATTCCGCCGTTGCACGAAGCGGAATTGCCGATGAACGGCGCA
>JAWWEQ010018055.1:0-32626 GCA_035583055.1 Torymus tubicola
ATATATACCCACGCGGCAAAAAACATTCACTTCGCAAAATAAAATCCAGCAGAAACTGAGCAATCCATGATCTAAAAAATAAAAACGATGCGGCACAGACGAAAAAAACTTTTCCGACCATTTCTCTCTCTCTCTATCTCTCTTTCTCTCTCTCTTTAGTGATTCCTGTTGTATTTTTATTCCTACACGCTCGGCGTGCGCATACGTTGCGAACCATTCTAAAGTGAAAACAGACGTTTTTCCTACAGACTGCAGTATATACAGCACAGTTGGGAGAGAGAAGAGAGGGGAGATAGCTGCACTCGGGCGGAGGGGGGGGGGCGCCTTTGCTCACTCGCGCACTATACACTTTACATCCTCGGCTAAGTGCTGAGCACACCTCTTCCGGCTAGTCGTAGTAGTAGTAGTAGTAGTGGTAGTACTACGACTATATATACGCGGACTGCCTATACACCAGGCATAGCTGCTCTGCGCGCAGTGCAATCTCCTTCGATTACTCGACCCGCCGCCTGTATATAGTATACTCTTCTCTCCTCTAAGCGGTATAACGGCGACGACTAACGAGCCGCCGATGCCATTAGATCGCAAGTCTAATGTGTATGTGTGTGTGTGTATATATGCCGTGTAGAATTCTCGCGGATTTTTTCCCTCCGCATGGTGCGATTTGAATCGCGCGCCCCTTTTTTGCTGAACCAAGCTTTGCGCATGGTGCACGCAAGTCGTTGTTGCTGCTGCTGCTACCGCGTGAATTATTATCGACGAGAGGAGCTTTATGAGCCGGATTGTATGTGTGTGTGTGTATATAAATGCTCTAATTTTCTCGCGTTATATTTGCACGCTCGTTCGTCCGTTTTCTCTTGTATGTGTATTTGTGATGCCTGCCGTCATGCGCGTTCAGAGGCTTTGAGGATTTTGGCTGCTGCTTTAACGAGCTGGCACTTTTTATATACCTTAATGCGGCTTTTTTAATGAGCGTGAATTTATTGAAAATTTATATAGAGGTTGTATAGGGGTTAGCGTTAATTAAGATTTTCCGAATTGCACGCTTCATTTCGTGAATTGAGTGGTTTTGCTATGATGATTTTCATCTCAAGAGTTCTATTCAATGTTAGATTTTTTTAATATAAAACCAAGAAAATTATACGTGGGAATATTGAGATAAATAAGTATAATACAAGATAAAGTTTATGGTGATTTATACCATAAAAACTGTACACATACTTGCATATTATTATTTATAATATATATTATCCAAGTTTTAATGACGAAACTAAGAAGCGGTTTACATAGTGAGAACCCTCTTGAACTTGCCAATTGCTATATAAGCTTATGACATAAACCGAAGTGTATCATCAGTCGCCGTATATAATTCATCGTTATCAATGAAATGAAATTAGATTAAACTGCTGAATTATTAAGATAAGACGTTATATCGACGAAACATTATACAGCGATTCGAAACAAAAAACAAAAATCTTCAGACGGGAAGTGATTTATATTATGTATCTAGCGCAAACGCTCGTTAATTGAAGTAATAAAAGCACGGAAATCGATTTAATGGATTTCGTCTTTATTCGATCAAACTTCTTTTTTTTACGATATTCATTCCGCATAAAATGTCCTATAACCCAGCGAATGAGAGTCTTCGCAATTATACGTTTTATAACGCTATTCATTTTGTGCACCTACCACCACCATTAATTTACCACTCTGAAATCTACTTTCAGTAATATTTCAAGTCATAATCCAAGTCCGTTACATACAAAGTGAACCAAAACCCGACCTCAACCGCAAACCATTTCCCCCTTTAAAACTAATAAAATACCTAAGATTCGGGCTATTGTTCTTCTACATCATAACACTAACCATTGAGCAGGAAGATCAACCCCATGAGGGTCGACTCATCCCCCAACAATCCCCCATACATCCACAGTTATACAACACAGTTAATCGTAGACGTCCGTTAAAATTTCTCTGCCACTCTTGCGTTCATTCATAAAAAGCGGAGATCCAGGCGCGTTCGCTCGCTCGCTTTGCATTTCAAATATCACGCTCGGCTGATTTACATTTTTATTCGCCAGTCACATTGAGATACATATATATATATATATATATGTCACCGTCGTAGCAGCGAACGGAGTTTCGGATTAAAGTCTTACGAAGAGCGAGAGGGAGAGAGAAAGAGAGAGCTGGGTGTGCACCTGTTAGCCGAGCGGGACAACTACTACACGCGCAACCTCGTCTCCGTCTTTCCTCATCTCGCGGCCTTGCTTAAGTTCATCACGCGCGCCAAAACACTTTACTCTCTCTCTCTCTCTTGCGCGCGGGACAGGCGACGACGCGGTTACTTTTACTCTGATTGCATTCTTTAGCTCATGCGCGCGGACTGTACACTCCTCTCTTATTTCGTTGCTGCTACTGCTGTGCGTTTTGTTTTTGAGGTTTCGGAGAAAATGGGAGATTTATTTTTAATTTCGTATACATAAGGTTTGGAGGCGAGTGATCTAATTTTACCTTGAGACTTTTGCGAAAGATGGCGGGAAAGTGTGAGAGAGAATGTTGTACTTGAACTTTTGTTTTTAAGCGGATTGTCGAGTAATGAAAGCTTGGGTGTTGCAGGAGTTCAAGAGTGCGCACAGCTGTTCACGGATACACTTTGATTGTGTTCTTTAATAATGAAGTAGAAAATGAAATTATTTAGTGGTACCGGAATATTTATGTATATACGATTCTTATACATGGTTAAATACAAAGTATACGGGGTGGTAAGAAAAATTCAAAACGCATATTTAAAAAACGCACAAGACGGTTTTATCTTGCAAATGAGCCTTCGATTCCGCCAAAAATTCATACACACATACGTGCCCTGAATTTTCAATGTACTCTCGCGTTAAAACCGAAATTACGGGCAATAACGCAGGAATGTTTTTATTTCCAAAATTGACCGGTGTATTCTCGAAATGATTGTCGATAATTTACTTTTTCATATAACCGCAATTTCCTCTTTCTCTCTCGTCTTCTTCCTCCTTCTTCTTCTCGTCTCGTTCCTCTACTTTCTCTCTCTTGACTCACATACATATACATATACATGTAGATCGCTCGCGTGCACACGCCCGGTTCACAAATAAAATTGCCGAAAAACATTCCAAGCGAATTCCCCTCTACGAGTGCGAGAGAGCGAGTCTCTGGCGTGTGTGCCGCGCGCACAGTGCACCTGCACCGTCATTCCGAAAACTTGCCGGCGTCTCCGCATGAGAGAAAACTCGCTCTCCCACTGGCGCGTCGTTCCTCTCTCTCTCTCTTCTTCTTCTTTTTCTTCTTCTTCTCCTCCTTCCTCCTTATTGCCGCCGTGCGCAGTTACACATTCTGGGCATTCATCCTTACTCCCGGTCTCGCTTTCTTTGGGCATGGAATCATCGGCAACGACCTTCCCGTCTTTATCTCTTTCTCTCTCTTTCTCCTTTGAGACTTGCCTTCTCGTGTGCATGTAGTGCATGAGGCAGCAGCAGTTTGCCTCTGAAACTTTTCATTTGCCCCGTTTACGCTTGCTTGCACGGCTCGTCTCTCTCTCTCTCTTTCTCTCTCTCTCTCTCTCTCGTTCTCTCGTTTTCTCCCTCTCTTGCGTGAAAGGTTGCTTCTCGCATTGTCGTTTCGAAAAATACGGATTTTTCAAACAACTTGTTTCCCGTATTTTTAGCTATAATTATTTATTTTGAAATGCTTCCGTGTCAAGAATAAAGTTTAACTTTATATACTTCGAGCTTGTATTTTTAGGTTTTAATATAATTCAAGTGCATTTAATTTGCGAAAAGAACATTCTTTATCGATTCATAAACCTGTCCCTTTGTCATTCTTTTTCATTCTTCGTAAATAAATTTTAGATATTTTTAGCTACAAAGAATTTTCAACAAAAAAATATTCAAGTCTTGTGATAATGTTAACTATATTTTTTTCGTTATTACTTTAATCTCATTGTCGCAATGTTCGTTAATCTGATCACAATCGCGTAGTAAAATAACATAATTTTCCGTCTTCATCTGTTTTCCGCTTCTTTAAGCTGTATTCTTTTAGCTCTGCAAAACTGCTGAATATGGTATTTTAAAATCGAATCATCTCTCCGAATATTACCATACACATCTCGGTGACACAACTTTGATTACGCAGAATTGTAACAAACTCCGCAATGAGAGACAAAAAAAATTTACGCCTCGATTTTTCAATAAATCAGATTATCTATGAATTTTCTTATTATGTTATATACCCTCTTATCAATGTTTAACACTACTTATCGCTTTTAGAACGTCAGGAAAGAGTTCATAATCGCGACGCGCCGATGATTTACGTCCCGATATCGTTTGTCTTTTTCTCGTTATTGAAAATAAGTTTACAATATGATGACGATAACGTCTCTATATACGCGATATGTAGAACTCGCGCGTAGCGTCGCGTCGTCTCTATATCTCTCCTTCTATCAATCAAGCATTGATTATACATACACCACAAGAGAGGGAGAGAGAGAGAGAGAGAGAGAGAGAGAGAGAGAGAGAGAGAGAGAGAGAAGTAATCTTCCCTAATTGTGAGAAACATTTATCGATCATCCGTTTAAATTTCTATTCGTTTCTTAATTATCACAGAATTATGGTCTGAAAAAAATGTTACAGTTTTATATGCAATACGCATATATACGTACACAGACATAACAACTACTATATACATATCAAATTGAACCTTGAAGAGGTTCGTCGAAACGTACTTTTGCGCTAGCGTTTAATCAATCGCCACGAGCATTCATTGAGCATCGAAAACATGCGACAGAGGCTTTTCATCTCGAGCATGTACATACAGGCGCCGCAAGCAGTCGACTCAAAGAAAGCTTGCGCGCGAGGCCGCGAGCAGTATAGTATATAATGGTTAATATCCTGCGGAGGAGCGAGTACATCCACGGTGCAAGTCTCTGTATACACACACGCACATAGATACGCGTATCCATCATCGGTGCCCTTAATTACTTTCATTGATAGAAAGAGAAAGAGAGAGAGAGAGAGAGGTGTTGTCGCCGTCCATATAGTCGTTGCTGCCGCCGTCTCGACGCATCGCCTCTATATCTTCATCGCGTTCGATAGTACACACGTCGAGAGCGCAGTACTCTTATCTCGGTCACACTCTCACTTTTTTCTCTTTTTATTTGCGCTGAAACTTTTAATGGAGAGAGAGAGAGAGAGTATCTCGCTTTTCATTTTGCCGAGAAATTGCAATTTTTTCGTACTGGAAAGTGTATGTATGTATGTTCGTGAGAGAGAGAGAGAGAGAGAGAGATGCTTTGTCGTGCGCTATCGGTTAGTCATCTTCCTCGTGCTTGATTTTTCAGTTGAGATAGCACTATTGGATAAACACAGATAGCCGCCACAGTGGCGAGCAGTTATTTATTCGACGGAATGCGCGTGTGTACGTTTGTGTGTGTGTGTGTGTGTGTGTGTGCGTGTATGAATGCGAATTGAAGGAAATTTAGGAGAAGATAATAAGTGGAATTGAGAAATTTAAATTGCTGATAATATAATTAATTCGTCTTTTTTCTTTCTCTCTCTCTTTCGTTTCAAGTAACCGCTGATATAGCGTCTGGACAATTAGAAGTTTCCGGCTTAGAACGCGGGGCGAGCGCGCAGTAGTGTTGTAGTAGTAGTAGTAGTAGTAGTAGTAGTAGTAGCAGTAGTGCGTCACATAAGATACGAGTTTTTATAGATGTCGTCGTTTCGTTGCGAAGAAAATAAATCTTACATTATGAGGATATAACTGAAATTTCCATAAGAATACGAATTCTTATAATTAAAATCCTTATCGCGAGTTAAGATAAAACTCGAAAATTAACTTATCGGATCGAATACTATAATATTTCACTAAAAATCAATTACCAAAAACGTAATATTACACGCAGTGAATATATTCAGCAACTCGCAGACATGCGTGTACGAGAAACCTCACGTATTATAGCATTCTCCTTCGACAACAAGTTCATCATCATCATCATCATCATCATCATCATCATCGACGCGCAGCTATCTCTACACACATCACGCGCTCGAGAGTGGAAACCCAGAGAACAATGGATTTCGCGCGAGGAGAACACGAAAACGGAAAAAGCGTGCATATACACATCGTATATGCGCGCGAGCGAACGATAACGAGACATTGGCGCGTGCGTGCGCCAGGCTGGCGCTGCAATCGGGTCAGGGTCCTTCGATTGTCAGGCCGTTTTTTCCGAAACTGGTTTCTAGAGAGAGAAAGAGGTTGCTTCGTGTGCACGGATGATGATCGTGCTCTCTCTCTCTCTCTCTCTCTCTCTCACTTGTGCTTGAGTGTACGCTTTTACTCTTACTCTTTTCCTCCTCTCGCTCGGATGCAATGGAATGCGCACGCGTGGCGTGAAATTTATATAGACGCGCATGAATGCCTGGTCGAGGTGTTGCACGCTGTAACGAATTTTTATGATTCGATGGCGTTCTTCAAGAAAGAGAGATAGAAGAAGGAAACATACAAGTAGCGAGGTGACTTTTCGAAAGGAAGAAATAGGTTTTTTCGAACGGCTATATAGTATGTGACGTGTATGTAGGTTTATTCGATATGTTGTGCTTGTGAAGCAGTTAATATCGCGAAGTGAAACTAGTTTGTATCGCTGAAACAAGCAGTTGTGGATGAGTATATAGGTAATAAAATTGGTTGTTGGTTTGAACTAAGAGTGTTTTATACGAAAAATTCGTGCAGGTATGGTTTTTTTTGTTTTAAATATGTGAGAATTTAAAATTTGTACAATATAGTGACGTAGGATGAACATATATATTTTTTTAATTTATTGAACCTAATTCTATACGGTTTTCTTTATTTCACATAAAAAAGTTATAAGTATATCGTACAATTTTCACGACGACAGTAATGAGGTGAAATTTGAAAGTGACATTTTAGTTGGCGCCAACATTCAACACGTGGCTTGCACGTAATATCAAGTAGCGGTATAGCGCGAAGAGAGTAATATTAGTCTACCGTTCATATAATAAAGACTTAATTTAACTTTAGGGTAATTGCTATTAGTGGTAAAAACAAGAAATGTACGATGTCCGGTGTGGCTCATCATACACTAAATGTAAGCTTTTTCTACTATTACGACAATGAAGTTTCATTTATGTTTTAAGAATGGTTCATTGGGAATATTTTCGTATAATCCAATTCAGTTTAGCTTACAACTAGTATTTCAAATTTTCTAAAAACCCATATATTTTATTAAAAAAAGCTCATGTTTTTTCAGATCTCAATAATCTATTATATTGTATATATATGCAGTAAATTAAATTTCCTAGAACACTGGTCGCGTGAAAGCGTTAAATTTGAGTGTAGAAAAACAAATAAAAAGCGTATCGCGCGCGGTATATTCACTCGCGAACAGTAGTAAAAGGCCGATAATAACTTTCGACTCATTGAAGCTGGCAAATGGGTCGGGGTACATTATACATTACGATCGACAACAATGTTTCGCCGTTATACACACGCCGGGCGATTGCATTGACGTCAAAGTATTTTCATTAAACGTATATTAGCTGAAGATCGTTCGCGTACGTATATATACCCACACTCGTACACCACCACACCAAGCCGGATATAAAACAAACTACAGTCATGAAAGAGAGCGAAACGGAAAAAGCGTCAGCGTATCTCGATGCACATCCATAAAAGCCCATTGTACACCTGCCGGTGTCTCGTGTTATAATTTCAATACAGCATCCACAACACCAGCATGTAATATATATTTGAGTATAACGAATTTAGTGTATAATCTCTCTTTGACTGGATCCGCGATGTGCACATATTGGCAAAAATGTCACTGACTGAGAAAGAGAGAGAGAGAGAGCGTGACGTCGTCACGAGAAGTCGAAATATATATAAATCGATCGCACGATCAAACACATATCGAGCGCAGCTGCTACTGCTACTGCCAGTGTAGCACTGGTGGAGTTGCCGACTGTTTGGGTTGTGTGTGTGTATATATATATATACACACACACACACACACGACGAGACGCGCATGATCTTCTGCGAAGGAGGAAAATAAATCCATCCCTGCCGATGCCTTGCACGTGCGTAAATACAGAGCGGAAGCGCCAATTAATAAGTGGAATATATAGCCGCCGTTGCTGCTGCTTCCAGTAGTGCTGGTCTACGTGCGCGAGCGCAGGTTTCTCCTTCGGTGTAGTGTTATTTTGTTGTTGTTTGGTGATAATTTTGCTGTGTTGTGATTTAGAGATCTTTTTATAATAGGTTGAAGTGTTAATATGCAGAGCTTTAAAGTACACGAGCTTTTTCGACTACGTTCTATATATAATGCTGAACGGAGAGTGAATTTGGAATTGACATGTGTAGCCAGTTTAATGGACAAATAATGAAGCTAAATGTTTAATGAAAAAACAATTGTAACGCTGGAAACGAGTCAACAACACACGCGCACGTGTATAAAGGTAAATGAAGTTTCTGCGAATTTTAAACTAGAGGCTGTGTGTTTGATCTGATGAACATTGATTCGGATGCAAGGTAATTTAGATTTTACTCAGAATTGAGAATTAACTTTGAAATAACATCGTAAATTTTCGCGTTCAATAACGTACATTAAAATAATTCGAACTAGTGGATTTAATATCGTGTTTTCTATAGAATTACATACAAACAAATTATCTCCTGTAAACCGTTAATTTAATTCAAATCCACCATCGAATCCCAAATTTCCCATTGGTTCCTTAGAAAGTACGTTACTTATGTATACTGAATTGTGAGGGGTACTTATGTATATTGAATTGCAACGCCGCAATGTGTTCTCCGTGAAGACGACGGCGAGTGAGAGTCTTGAAAAGCCAATGGTGTCGAAGGTCGAGGATCTTGAAACTCTGGCGAAAGAGCTGGCTGTGCAAATGGTCGGATTGTTGAAGAGGACGAAAGCAAGTCTGTGAGCTAAGTCAATGCTGTTAGTCTGCAATTCGGTGAGAAAAGTCTAATCAACTAAAACTGACGTTTACGGGAAAGACAAAAGTTGAATGGGGCTCATACCTATTATGGAATGTTGAAGGGATTAAATTTGTTAAAACATGGATGAGGACCGGTGGAATTGAATGGATGACATGTACTTGACGCGAGTTGCTCAAACACTCGGCATAACTTAGCGAAAGTATATTGAGGACCATTTGCAGCGAAAGCCGAGAATAATTGAAAATGATACAAATTCATGAAATGCTAACAGTTGCAGAACAGGAGGATGTCAAGAGGTTGTTGGCAACAGATTCCTAGCGAATTCAATTTATTGCTGCTAGAAGTGGAAAAGTATTTTTGCTTTTTCAATATCCAATGATTAAAGTTGATTTTTTGTTTTAACAAATGCAATTATACGATGTACGTAATACACCTATACGCAATTTAACTTTTATGTCCAGTTTATCTGATAAATATATAATTCTACAATATTTTAATCATAAATTTTTGGGATTGAAGTTTAAATTCGGTATTCCAATTTACTGCAACGTATTAAACATAGATTAGATTGATGGAAATTCACTGCGGTTATTATTCATTTGATTCGATTATAATCGTACAATTAATATTCAACAATCTTAAATGGAATAAGCTCTTAAATAATTAGTATTCGATCAAAATAATAAGGAGAATTAGATAATTACATTACGTACTACGTAAAATGACAATGAAATTTCAAGGAGCCAATTCAAATCAAATTAGATCATCTAATCTGAAATGGATTATTACCGGATAATATTCCAGTTTCACCATCGACGTTTATTGCTTTTTTTATCTAAAATAGAGCACGTAGCAGTGTCACAGATAACGCCATCGCAAAATCATTCAAGTTCAAGAGACGATTGTGCTGTTGTAGTTTTATAAGTGAAATCAGCTATACGTTCACAAGTGTCTTTATCCATTTGTGAATCCGCCTTTTAAGATTATCTAAGATAATTTCTCAATGATTTCTCGCATTACAGCCAACTGTATACACACATTAAATTGATAAATTTTTTTTATCTCACTGACAACCTTCTAATAATCAAACAACGAATAGGTCGTTATACATTCTAATTAAGATCCATTGTGATTCGCTAAATAAAAAAAAAAGAAAAAACACACTTGTCACCCCTTCACAACACAGTTCTCTAATATACATGGAAAAAGTAATTCACAGCTTTTTTGGAAAAATTGCGCGACACGAAATTGATTGGAGTTTAAAAAAGTGTGCAGGATTCAAGGGTAAACAACGCAACGGAGGCTCGGCTACTGAAATCAAATCGCGCTTTCAATTGCATTTAGTTACAAACGAAATGGACAGGCAAATTGCGTTTTCAAAAAGCCCGCCGGCCGTGCGCGCGCGCGCACTTCAATCGACAAAAATTGCGCGAAACCTGCGCTCGATGAAAGCTTGCCCACTCTCGTCCTTACGGAAATAGCATTCTCCCCCTTCCACTCTCCCTTTCCGGCTCTTTGGGGTAAAAGCGTTCGCAGCTTTTTACGAAATCCCGTTGCGTCGTCTCTTAATCAGCTGCACGCGGCGGTCACAGTTATAATAAACAATGCATGTGTATATAGTGTATATATATAACGCGACATTCCAAAGATATAGGCGAGAGCTTTTCCTCGTGTGTCAACTCGGCCTCTTGTTTACCCGACGTCCTCTCTCTCTCTCTCTCGTATATATAGTCTTCCTCTGTGATGTGTATGCCTTGATAAAATTGCCGGCGTCAAAGTGCAGCGCACGCGCACTCTCCGCACGCGCATATTACGTTATAGAGACTATACACAGTAGGTATAGCGACGACAACAACAACGCCCGTGGTGGATATCCAAGCGTTCACGTTCTACCTCTCGACGTGTGTATTATTAATCAGTGCGAGTACTTTGTACGCGTATACGGAGAGAGAAAGAGAGAGAGAGAGGGGGGAGACGGTTGAGATGACAACGACACTTTTTGATGTAAAAAAGCTTGCGAATATAGTGTTCGAAAGTACTACGCGAGCATGCGGCAATTTTCAATTTTCCTGCTTCCATTCTGTGCTTTCTGTATATATAACGCTGATCAGTGGCCTTTATGGAGAAGCTTTGCTTGTTTCGCGCGTCGGTGAGTCTCTCTTTGCTGGGGAAAGTTTTCACGAACTCGCGCAAACGCGTTCCGGTGAGAGTTTTAAAAAGGCGCTGGAATCTAATTTTGAGAGGGAGAATTTTTTGTCGTCGTTGTTTTAAAATGCTGTCGTTGGCGATGAAAAGTGACGAGAGATGGTTAATATGGAGCGGAAATAGTGTTGTTTGGCGAATTCTTTTACATCAAGTTTATATGTGTTTGCACTGCACTGACCTGAATGTAAATATAGAGGTTAAAAAATTGACTGATAAGTTTTAGAGTGTATTGGGAAGTGAAGTATCGAGTGAACTGAGATATTATAATAAAATTTAGCTCTAAACTCAAATGTAGTGAAGAACGTTTGATACTGCAATAAGTGACTTTTCTCCATAAAACGTTGTAAAAAGTTTAGTGCGCTTTAACATGTTTTTTTATACTTCCCTCGAAACCAATACAAATAAAATTCAGATCACTGGAGAATATAAAACAAAATGGCTTTTTTGTTCTTTTATGAAAAGCTGAAAAGTTGCATACTATGTATAGAACCATTCTATAACGGAACTTTTTAATTCTTATGCAGTTTATATTTTCCAACTGATTTTATAATACAAGTCTTTATGCAAGCATATTTATTGTGTGTAAAATTATCTATTCATATTTGATTGCTATATTCGAATTTAATGTGGCACGATTTAAATCATTTTCATAAATTATACTTAATATTTTACGCGTGAATAATGCGTTGCAAGTAAATGCTGAATTACGTGTATTTTATGTGAAAATCACATATAATTTACCGATAGTAATTATCCTTATTCGTACTGTGCACGACGCAATGTCTTTTATCACATTAATTGTTTAACAAAATCAATACACTTGGTCTCTTTGAAAACAAAAATATGCAGACGCATTACCTCCAATCATTATCAGCCCTGAAACCATGATGTATACTCTACGTCAAACTAGAGATTATTTATATGTTTATTGAAAATACCGCACTCTGATAATGGATTTCCAATCGATTACGACTAATGGACGTTAAATTTACCAAACTATCCGATTTTCATTTCAAAATACGCCATCGACGGTCCCTCTCTCCTCGCTCAATTCAATAGACGCCATTACTTACGTACAAAACGCTCCGAAATTCTCTTCAGCTCACACCACTACGCAAAAAAAAACATTCGACATTCTTAATCCATTAGCTGCCCCTATATCCCTCATCTCGCCGCTGCGTTTTCGGAGAAAACATACTCTCCTCGCTTACACATACTGGACGCGTGCGGACATGTAAGTAGCTACGCCGAGTGAGCTAGGATTCAGATTTATCGCGATACTTTGCACGCGTGTACGCGTATGTGTGTGTGTGTGTGTATCGAGACGCTGCCGCCTCGTGAGACGTATATCAGTTTCCTTTTAGGGCGAATAAACTTTCAGAGGAATGTTCCTTCGGGGAAAAAGAGTGTGGAGAGTCTATAGAGTCCGTGTTGTATATGCGCATGTGTGTATAAGTGCAGCGCGTGGAGACGCGCGGCGCCGGCTGTATGACTCGCGTGAAATAAGGAGCACAAGGAGGATAGCAGTCGCGTGAATTATTACGGATCGATGTGGGATTTTGTTGGGTGGTTCTGGTGATGTAGTGTAAGATGTGTGGAATCGTGAGTGATAGAGTTGTATGGTAATTAATGAGTTGTATAGATGGGTTTAAAGCGGTGGAAGAGTGGTAAATGCGGAATAAGCTCAGAGGCGATATTAATCGCCATTTATAAACGGATGTTTGTTAAATTAGGGTTAAAGATCATGTATTATGTGTAATCACATTATATCTGAAAAGAAACTTACGGGATATCATTATTTTTACTAAAAATACAAATGAAAATTTTGTAATAAAGTGAACATTGCCAATTGCCACTCTATAATATAACGTACCCTCGGTGGTGGAAAGTAAATAGTCAAGAAAAACACAAGATAAAATAGGAAAATAGCAAAGACTGTAAGGAGAGAGCAAAGTAAAGTGGAAAAGACTTCCTCGAACCTCGGTGTAGACAGGAAATCGCGTGAAGTGAATGGAGCGAGAGAGGCGAAGGAAGAAATAATGAGGAAATGGGAGGATTGAAATTGACTTCAAGGGTTTGTGACATACTATTTTTATTTAGAAAATTCTCACAGCTTCTCTGCGCTGACAAGAATTATCGTTGCTTATGGCCGCTTTCGACAGCAGTCTCCTCCCCATCGTCGTCGTCGTCATGGGCAACTTGAAAAATCACCGTCGTATTAAAAGAGAAGAGCTTATAAGCGCAAGCTCGAGGAAAAATGCTATAATCCGGGAAAAAGTTAATCCGTAATGATTCCGAGTACCCCCGATGTTTTTCATTATTATGTTATTTATTAATTTGCTCAAAATAAACACTTTCCTCTTGATTAAAAAATAAAAAAAAATATTAGAATTTCACTTAGTTTTCATACTTCTGTGAAAAGATAAATAAGTATAAATCCATTCGGTTGTTGATACAAAGCATGGATTTATAACCTAGCTTTTTTCTATTATTTTCTTTCTGAAAACTATGTTTTATAATAAAAATTGTATATTCCAACGCAATAAGTAAACACTTACATGCACACGTAAATAAACATTTATTTCCAATCTCGTTTCTATTTACCTACTATTATATACAAACTTTAATATAAAAAAAATAGATTTATAGTCACGGTTTCAATCACACATCAAATATTACGGGGAAAAAACACATACACACGCGTGTGCGAGTTTTCAAATATATGTCAGTGTACATTAGAAAAATTCAAAACTTGTCAGCCATATATAATGAACATTCTCTCTAACAAAGACCGGGCGATCGCCTGGCAAAAAATTCTCACCAAAAAGTGCGCAGCAGCGCGTATTCTCATATCTCATTGTCTCTGTGGTGGTGGTAGTAGCAAAAACTACCCGTAGCGGATTTCAAATTAAAAAAGCTCCGTGACGCCGAATAAAAAAAAGAAAAGACCGTGAAAGCACACAGGCGATATTCATCGGGCAGGTATAGCTAGCTACGCACCGAGAGAAATATATATACGCGGAGACGTATATACGTACGATATCGTTAACCCCGTTGTTTAAGTAGAGCGGGACAGAGTAAAAAAACATAGCATAGGGGAGAGTTTCGTCAGCTGGCGTCTGCGAGAATTCAATTGTAATTCTGTCGTGGCTCTCGCTATCTGGCAATCACACACACACACATATATGTATACGACACGCGCAGTGGCCCGGTAAAACTAAAGCACGTGCGCGCTCGTCCCTCTCGTTACTAATTCAACGGGGCTGCAGCGATTTAATATTCGATTAGCCGTCGGCTAATCCGATCTTTCTCTCTCTCTCCCTCCCTCTCGCTACACGTAGTAGTCCAATATTCGCAAGCGTACGCGGCTGCTGCCGTTTTCCCAAGCAACCAAGTGAGCTGAATTTCCGGATATAGATTTTCGCACCGCTGAGGAAAATGTCCGCCGCCGTCCTACCCTTATATCCGAGAGACTACGATGTTATATATACGTACATCTATATACGGGTCCTTCATCTTCCTGACTTTGCTATCTCTGGGTGCTCGACGATATCTGCATGATTGCACTTTTCTCTCGATGAATCGCCCTGACGCGACTATACATGTATAGGGTCGATTCGAGCATGTCGAAGGGGTTTCATTTTAAAAGTATAGCCGAAAAGATCGAGTTGTCAAACGAAATTTTTTTTACTTTGTATAATATATATATAATATGTTTTATTTTATTTTATAACGTATATATATCGTGTTGGTGTTCAGCTTACAGGTTCTTCAGTTAAATCGTATTTGTGTTCTGCGCACACCAACGCGCACGAGTTGAGGGGAAAACTTAATTTATTTAGTTTCCGTCAGAAGCTACTCGTCCAATTTTCACTGAAGTTACATGTTTGCCAAAGCAGAGCCCGATCCGATTGGCTCACTACTAAGCAAACAGAACAAATCTGGATATTTCAAACTGCAAATTCTCGCACGAGTGCGCGCACGCGAGAACGATATCCATATTTATCCTCGACAGCATCGCTATATTCATATACGTCAGAAACGCTTAATTGAAGAAGGTTTTTCCAGTATTTTCATCCGAAGTGTGCAGAGTACGTTAATTAAGTTTTTCAGACAATAACCAGCGTAAAAAAGTATAGAACGCATTTATAATTAAAAAAGAACCATACAATCGCCGGAAGCCCATTACGTTTTACCATCTTTTTCCTTTTATTAATATACCTCGACACGACTAAAACCATTTTCCCTGTGTGTCTATACATTATCGACGCGTTACTTTGAAGACGTGTATATATATATAACACACCAAGCTATCGATACCCATCCACACGCCACTACTACCGTTCTATATAGATCTAATTTGACTACTTCCAATTAAGATACAACCTGTATGTACATCACGATCACTCGTTCCACATATGCACGCGCGATTATCCATGCAATTAAATCACTGTCAACGACTATACTACGTCACAACACACAATCGAGTTTCCACGTTAAATCGCTGAGAGCTGCACTATACTTGATCGTCGCGACGATGCTACATACATGTATATATATATATATATATATATATATATATATAGCAACGACAAAGTTTCGCACTATTATATACAGACGTCCACGCGTCGAAGTCCAATTTCTAGGAAAATTTCGATCGATCCGCGACTGACGCGGAGAAGGAGGAGGAGGAGCTGCGACGACAGTGCGCGTCACCAGATCCCTATATAATTATAGCGACAGCAGTCGGCTGTAATTGCTCTCGAGAACTGCCGGGACGTGGGATCGAGTTTCCGGTATACACACGATACTTAACTTACGCGTATGTATGTGTGTATATATACTCCCCCGTGTGCGTCCTGGTGGTGTGCATATCGAGCATCCACTCCGCGCACTACTGTCTATACGTTACAGCAGGCGCCGTGTAGTTAGAGTGTACACGATCGCTGAACTAGTATACAACTATTATATATGTACATAAACTTGTTCTCGCCCTCGTGTTGCCTTTTATCGTTATTTTTGCACGCTCTGATCTTTTATACTCTCTAACTCTTTTATTATACGGTGCCAGTATCCCGCAACAACTAATATACATATATACATATACACAGCGAGACACACCGATAATGACGATGACGAATCGGGGCCATCCACGCGCGCCATGTCGTGCGAATTTTAACGCGTGTTTGTGTGTGCGTGACGCTTTCTTTGTTACTGCGACGCAGTCGGCGGTCGGTCGGCTTTTGCGTAATATTCGCTTCTCACCATTATATATATATATATATATATATATATATATATATATATATCTCGACCCCGCTCTGGTCGTCGTCGTCTCTCATTGTTTTCCGTTTGCTATATAGCTTTGCTCGAGCTTCATTATGGATTTCCTCACCTGTGTGAGAGCGAATAGCAGTGTTTGTGCGATTAGCGTTCAAGGAACCGGTGGAAGGTTATGTTGACAATATGTATATCGCGGGAGAAGCGCGACCACGTTCACGAATAATGAATAGAGCTCGCGCTGCGGGCGAGCGGGTTGAGCATGAATGGGTGTAACGAGATGGTTAGTTTCGTAGCGGCAAAGTGTGCTTCAGTCCCGGGTATGTATATATGTACGTGAGCGAGGGAAAATTCGTAGTATTTTTTTTTGGTAAAGTATAGTAATAGTAATTTTAATAAAAAATATATTCGGTCAATTTTTGCTTAAATTGGATTATGATTGCGAATGAATTGCGAGGATTTAAACGTGACTTTTCTTCGTTTAATTTTGGTGTAAAATGCTTGAATAGGTAAATTTCATATTTACCACAGGGCAAACTTGCGCGACCTTTGATCTAAAATTCAGTATGAAATAGCAGTGAAGGAAAAAAAAATTTTAAGCGGAATTTTCGCGCATGCACTTTATTTCACATATTCGAGTTATAATTTTTTATTTTGAAATTAGCTCACAAACGGAATCTGAAAATAACCCCCTGTAAAGTGGGATATTACGCGTCGTTTATATAAAATAGAGCAACCAAATAAATGCACGGCTTATCAAATTTTTATTTGAATTTATAAAATATCAAAGTTGTATGATATTCTCTCTTTATATATAAGAGAAAATAAAATAAAATATAACAATATAGTAAGTTCTATTGGCCAACAATCGTAGCCATTCAATTCGATTAACCATGCAACTGAAAATTTTAAACGAAAAACCGCTAGCAAATGGCGAGAAAAGAAGAAAGGTCCTTACACTTTCCCTTACCTATACTACTACCCAGAAACCGAAAAAGAAAAACATCACGCAACCACATTCACCCACAGCTATGCAAATAGAGCGTTGAATTTTTCGCGCGGTTCCCCGCACTAAAGCCAACAACAACACACGTACATATACTATATACATATATACACACACACACACAATCACGTATCCGAAGGCACGTAAGTTCGAAACTCCTTTCCTCCTGGCACGACCCACACGCGCCGGTGCTTTGGCCGAGGCAAGGCTCCCGCGAGATGGGAAAGCGAAAAGGAGGAGGCGGTAATAGTGGCGTACTCCCGGGGAAACGCGAAACGGCAAACACACGGACGGCCAGCTCGTGATGTGTGTCCGCACGGGCGTAATTCGTGGCTTTCAGGCGAAATTTAAGACGCGACCATCGCAGGAGGCACACACTAGGGCTTGTTGCTCTGCTCACGCCACACACACACACATATATATATATATATGTGTATATACTCGAAGAGGAAAAGGAAGGAGAGAGAAGCGTATAGGTGTATATATATATATAGGTAGTGACTCGTCGACATGGCGCGAAGCGCTCTTTCATGTCGCGAAATAAAAGCCGTCCGAATAAAATCTGATTGTCGCAGCTGTGCGCGCGCGCACGCTTGGACGTCGTATCTAGAGAAAAGAAACAGAGCAGCCGCAGCAGCAGCCAGCCCCTGTATTTTCCGTTACGGACGTCGTCGTTGTCGCTTGGGGATCCGTACGTCGTCTCTCTCTTTTTTTTTCCTACCCGAGATATTTACGCGAATTCGCGCGTGTGCACGCTATTTTCTCTCCAGCCGCCTTTGCTCTTATATAGCGCTCTGTTGACCGGGGACGCGTTCTATTTTCAGAAGCCGCGCGCGCGCGCGCGCGCACACGCCAGTGGCGGTATGCGCCCTAGGGAGTAAAAGCATAGGAGGAAGGGAGAGATTGCTCCGAACGGACGGATGGACGCCTATAGCGTGGTTGGTATTTCGAGTTATGGAATTTCATATTTTCGAAGCGCGGATATGGTCTGTATATATATATATAGGTATGTGTGAATGTAGTAAGGACGATGTGTGTGTATGTGTGTGTGTTTGTGTATATTATATATGTGGGAATACCTCGTCGTCGTGTTTTGATTTCGTGGGTATGGGAGTGTGAGGAATACGAAGGGAATGATAAATGGTGTGAAAAAAAGAGTACGTGGAGATAATTAAATAAGGGACTGACAGTAGGGTTTAGGCAGATGTCGTGGAGTAATGGTAGCGGTGGTGGGATTGATTTAAGAGTGATTTTTATTAACTGTGTCGGTGTGGGGATGTAGAGTGTTAGTCGATGAACGGTTGGATCGCTTTGGCGTCTATATAATGGCTGTGTATTATGAAGTTAAGGGGTTGCAATGTGTTGTGAATTCAAGGTGAAACATAATTACGTGATGAATAACGATGTGGCTAGACGTATGTATGAAATCCGTAACATATCAATAGAAGTAAAAATGAATATTTTGCGTTGAATCAGATAATATTACATTATACGTTTTGTTTATCATAAGCTATCTGATTTTAAAATCAATTGAACTCATGACTTGGTATAATCATGTATATTAATTATTATTGATATAAAGCTAATCAGCTACTTTGAAATAAAATTCCAAAAATTTTTAATGTAAGTATATCAATATTCTCGTAAAATCATTCGACGATACGTCACCTTTAACCCAATGTTATTTTATTTTTAAATCAACCCAAATATCGTACACGATAAAATTAGAATCTCACATCATTATACTGAAGTCGAATCCATCACATCCTCATATATACACACACACACACACACACACACACGCACGCACATCCCCTTCACAGTAAGCTCCTTAATACACTTTGCAACGTATTCTTATACGCCTGCTCACCTCTCTATCTCTTTCCCTCTCGCCTGCTGGCATCTAATTCTCACAATAAATTATAGAGCGCGTGCTGGTGAGATCGAAACTCTCTCTCTCTTTCTCTTGCTCTCGCGTAGGGATTTCTCCGGCCCGCTCTCATCGCGAGGAGGAGGCTTACAATCGTATCATTTTAATCATCCCGCTGCCTGCGCCTCGCGTGTTCGCTCTCGAGGTAGTAGCAGCAGCAGCAGCAGCAGCAGCGAGAGGCGATAACTCGTAATTGGAGTGCGAAGAGAGCCGAGCTTAATTGGAACCATCTCAATCTCTGCGGTACTACTACTACCACTATTGCTGCTGCATCACGTGGGTCATTTCGTTCGAGTGTGCGTCGTGTATACACGCGCGTGTCACTCTCCACCATGGTTAGACCCGAGGAGGGATATAACTTATTAATTATAATCGCCGTGTCAACACGCCCCAACGGCAGCAGCAGCGGCAGCGACTTTCTATTTTTGCACGTGTATAACAGAGAGAGAGAGAGAGAGAGAGAGAGAGAGATGAGGCTACACGAGAGTGTGTATGTGTGTGTATAGAGCGAGCGGATTTATAACGACGGCTGGCTGCTGGCTGACTCTCTTTCCTAAGCGCGTCAACAAGTTTTGTGCGCCTCATACGTTCGCAATAATTAAATGAAACTCTGGTGTGGTGGTAGTAGTAGTAGTAGTAGCTACGAGTATATATACAGCTGGGTCGGATGTGAGGCATGAGAGTGAAGTTTGCTTTTCCGGCTTTTGCATGTGCGTGGAAAAACTCGAATTTGTAAATCAATATGGTATATAGTGCTGATGTAGCGCGTTGAACGACGACTACGACGACGCACTGTGTATATGTGTTTGAACTTTTGTGGTGTGACAGTTTGTTTGTCGAGCTGCGGGATTGATGTGCTCCGAGCCAATATATATATATATATTTTTTTTTATGTTAAAGTGTTTATGATGAATATGTAGCGAGAAATTTGTTTAGCCGTCATTGGTTATCGTTATATGTTCTGTTTTTTGTTACAGGTGAGTTGCAGATGTAACCATTGAGCACGAGTGGGATTGGCAAATCGATAAGTGAGCCTCTATATGTATTATCTAATCTCAAGTATGTTTCTGTCCATATAAATGCGGGTGTAAATGTTTCTGACGAGTAATAAATAATAATGGTACTATAAAATGTAATTTTCGGACATATATTACTGTCAGATTGAAATATAAAAAAAGAAAAATTTTAATTTATAAGTATACTTATAAATATATATTGTGAAATTTTCAGCTACCACAATTAGCTTACTGTTTTTAAAGTTCATTATGCATTAATAAGAATTAATTTATCTTTTTTTTTTAATCCAATCGATTTCATTTATTTTCTGGTACATATAGTAAACGCTTTTACTTCTTAAAATGCTTCATACTTTTAATTAGCCTTACAAAAAGTGTAATCAAACATGATAATGACACGTTATCTCTTCTGTAAACAAACTATTCGTATAACTCAATCGTGGCTACAGCGTCTACGTATGTCCGCAAAAACGTTAAACTTGTTCTCTACCACACTAGCGTATATGTATAAGAACTTTTTATCACAGGCGGGTCTTATTTATCTTCTGTCCTAATTTCCACGATTGATAAGCAATCGCTCAGAGACTCTCATAAATCACGTACTTTTATATAAAAAAAAATAATAATACATAGAATTAAATGAATCGTGTTAGCGTGAAATACTTGCGAGGGTATTAATCCAATTTATCAATTAAAAATCTGTCCCTGCTGGCTGTTAACCTTGTCGATTAAAGTAAAGCAATTGAAACGCTCTAAAATTTATTGAAAAATATTAATGATCTGGATTGATAATATATTTAAAAGTAAATAGTGATTTATTTATTTTAAAAATTATTACATTAGCTATCAAAAGTACCCATAATAAAATAATAAAACTATTTATGTTATTCGGATGAAGCTTTACTTCAATTGTATCTGCGCTCTCTTCTCGAAAAAGCTTCAATGATCCTCCTTCTTTCAATAAAAATGATTACTGTATCTAACTTTAAAAGAAACCTCATTCTTCAAACAATAGCAACAATACAATTTCGTATAACGAACGTACAATCCATTTCCATTTACACAGAAACCATATAATCTTCAGTATTCCATTTCCTTCGCGACAGTCAATTACATACGGCCAGACGTTAATAAATAAATCAGCCACGGTGACCATAACGATCCGCTGGCGTTTTTTTCACGTGCTTATTCTGGGCTTATCTCCGACTAAGATAAGGACCACGACAGAAGGGAATTCGCGCAGCATTCCCTCTATTTATCTCTTTCTCTTTCTCTCTCTCTCTCTCGTTTTCTCTTGACCACCTGTTTCTTTGGAAGGAAAATTGAATTGCGCGAGTACCGCATAGCCTTCTCTTTCTCTCTCGTCGGCTTTAGCCTTTCGGTGAAAGAGTCAGACTCGGAATCTCGACGAAAATTTAATCGTTTAACCTTGCGCCCGAGACGCGATTGCATTTTCCCTCGTTGCTCTCTTTTTTACTCTCTCTTATGACTTTGCCAGCGTGCACGTTCCTTTGCACCGCCAATGCTTTTTTCTCTTTCTCGCTTCTTCGACTCACTTCAGAACCGTCCCGTGCGTAGCGTACGAGTGAAAAATACGCTGGATTTCGCGCAGGATAAAATTATTTCGTCTTTGGACCGAACGACCCAAGAATTTCTAACGATTTCTTGAAGCTCTTCTTTTTTAACGTATATTTAAAGATTTACGGGGTTTTCTGGGTTATGCAACAACGTAATACACGTCCGTCGAGACGCGAGATGCTTATTCCCGCTTGGATTTTTAATAAATTTGATGCAACACGTTTTGTAAGGCAGTAGCAGCAGCAGCATGAAAGAGGAAACTTGATTAGGTTTACAGATGTTGCGCAAGTTGTAAATGCCGGCAGAGTTGCTCTGAGCGTACCTTTGAAGACGTAGCGCACGACGGCAGTGTACACCCGCGAAGAAGCTTCTATATATATCGTAAAAACTTTAAATTCAAGAATTGGAGCAGGATCAGCAACATTTGAAATGAGGAATTAAAGCGGATAGCCCCCACGAATGACAGACGAGCAGCAGAAAGTGGAAACAAACCTTTTTTATATTCATGAAAAAGTTCGCAAACGGGTGTATATGCAAACCATGTAAAAGTTTTAATTAAAAGTTTAAGCGCGCGAGCATTTCAGTAATTTTCAATTATCTGGGTGAAAAATGATTTGATTTCATTAAAAACAAAAAAAAAAGAAAAGATCTCATTTATCTCCATAAACCTATCATTATATTATTTTATACATTTAAATCTGACAATTAATTGAGCTTGTTTCAATTAAACTTTATCGTTCAATAATATCTTATTACTGACAGAATATAATCATTCAGCGTGAAAAATCAGACATTTTAATTAGCATCGATTCATAAGACAGGGTATAAATATATAATTTAACTAATGATTTATCAAAAAAAGATAAAAAAAAACAAAAGAATTGCCTGTATATGAAAAGTTCATTTAAGCGCTCCTTTCTGAAAAAGTCCCGGAACAGCAGTAGCAGCAACAGCAGCGTCTCTTCTCTATGAAAAATGTTCCAGACCTCCTCCGAAAAACGAGCAAGTAAATTGACGCTGACGTTGACGTTGACGTTTAAGTCAGTTGAGATTTTAAAATACTCCCCAGCCACTGAAATCCAATATATGTGCATTCTCTTATTCGCCAGGGGAGTTTCTGAAATAAAATACACACACGCGCATACTCGCGCTCACCCGACACTCTATATTATATATACATATATATATATAAAATCTGAATCTCAATCAGCTAATTGTGTATACGTATATACAATATTCTCACAAATGAGTTTTCTCTCTCTGTCTCTCTATCTCTTCTTCTCGGTACGAAGATGCTTACGAAAGCGCCCGTCGTCTTTATTTCACACGGCCGCGACGTATATATAGACGCTGGGCTCATTAAAGAAAGCGTAAATTATCGGGGAAACGAGAGAGAGAGAGAATGAGAGAAGAGAAAGCCATGAAGTTCAACTGTCATCCGCAGACTCTTATAAACAAAGCTGGAAAGCAGGCGAGCTTTTTCAGAAGAGGCTTAACTAAACTATAGCACTGGGAAGGCGAGTGCATTATCCGGAAGAAAGTACGCAATTCCTCGAACGAATAGAACAAAAAATAAAAAACGTAGAGGAGGGGCGAGTTATTGCACTTTAAAGTATCGGAGGCGGGCCGGCGGCGGCGGCGGCGGTCACCGAAATTTATGACGGCGAGCGGCCGCTCTCGCCCTATATTGCAACATTTTTCATTTTAATTGGGGACAACTTCTCTCTTTCTCTCTCTTTTCACGCGCTCGCACACACACCTACAGCTGCGTGTACTTGCTATACATATATACAAGCAGCGCTGCTATATACGAGAGAGCCCGGGAATTTTATATACGGCAGATTTTTACGCGGCGTATACGCGCGTCCTCGACCTTTCTTCTCTTTTTCTCGCTCATACCCCCTCTTCTCCTCTGCTTCGTCTCTGTCGCGCTTTACAGTTTTGCTATAAAATTTTTATTATACTGTTTATTCTCTATTGTTTACTTTGCCTCGAGAATTTTCACGCGGCCACGGCGTATATATAAGCTTTTACTCTTTTATTTTCCCTTTCCCCCAAATATATGGGCTGTTTTCTATCAGTCTTCCCTTTCCCCTTACGTTCAGGTGTATATATACAATAATATATTAATATGTAAGGTAAAAATGCCAAGGTCGAGTGCAGTGAAGCTTATTGCGAGGAAGGAAGTTGCTAATTCTTTTTTTTTATCTCTCTCTCTCGCGTCGGAACTGCGACAGGCGCGCGTACGTTGAGGAATAATTTGATTATGCTTAACATAAACGTGCGGATGTGTTAACGTTTTCTATAGGTTTCGGTACCAGCGTTATGCTAATAGAGCCTTGTTTTTTCTTTCGAAAACTTCTGTTTGCGGAATAGCAAAGCGGTTTGCAAATAAACAATGTGGACGATAAAACCCCCAGATTTGAGATAGTAAATGTAACATTTCGTGAAGCGAATATCAATGGACATTTTCAACGTTTTTTCATCCTAAAAATAGCTTTTTAAAACACTTACGAAACTGGATAGCCTTTTTAAACTTTATTAGCAGAGTTGTTTCGTAAGAATAACCTCTGAGAGCATTATGTTAGAGTGATTAATGTTTTAATTAGTTTTTTTTCTCCATTTTGTGTTGTTTACTGGGAAAATTGTGGAAAATTATTGAAATTTGACGACATTTTAATCATTGAAAAAATTCTAGATTTAACTAAAAATCAGTTGTTCATAAATTGTTATTACAACATATATAAGTAGGAATTATAATTAAGTGAAATTATAAACTGCTTGAGCCATATTCATTTGATTGAATAATATTAATTAATGTTATATCTGATTAAAATTACGTATTAAGTATGCATATTATCATATTTGTTGACTTATTAACTATTCATTTTAGCTTTTGTATAAGTTGCACTATTAATTTGACAGGGATTCAGGTTAATAATTTTAATTAATTAATGTGAACATGATCATTGAATTGACGAATTATCGGCTGAAATAATATGCAAAATATCATTTGATTACTACAAATTTAGTCATATATTTGCAAAATACTATTATAAACTTTTAAATTCGAAATTTTTTTGGATGAATTTAGTCTAAACCACTGAAATCTAAAGTTAAAATAAATTTAATTGAATTTATAGTATAATTTATACTAATTTCTTCAAGAACGAAAATTGTAAAGTGCACCCGTAAGTAGATTGATGCCATGTTGGGTAAGGCAATAATTTAATACACCATGTAGCAAGAGTTATTAATGTAATAGCTTTTAATGAAGAACGATGGTAGACTTTTCTATTTTCATAATGCTTTTGAAATATAGTTTAGGATTTTTACGAAAATTAATTGTAAAATATTGTACATCCTGTATACATAGTAATATTGATAAGTAATATTACGCCATATTAATTAATCTTATTAGAATATTTTACATAAAATATTTTTTACAAAAGTACAAAATAACTCAATAAACTACCACACTATGAACGTCAACCTTTTATCTAATTAATCATAGCAAACCTTTTAACTAACAATCAACAACGATTACTCATTGAACTACCAACATTAAAATCTCCCAACCCTTTCCCAAATTCATGCGCATAAACATACTTAATCCTCATCCAACCCTTCGCAACCTCATTGTTTTTCTTTCGCTCAAATCTGTCCAACGTCCGTTAGCCAATCCCCCATCACGCAGACTATACACTACACTAAAGAAACTCAATCCCTGCGACCACATCGTCGCATCGAGGACGAAAACATCGCTGAATCCCGTTGCAACAGCAGCAGCAGCAGCGCACAGAAAAAGCAACGAGGACACGCACACACACACTTGTATATATACGTCCATCCCCGTATTTATTTTACATTAAGCTCCATCGACCTCTCGTACACTACTCTCTACCACTCCGTCCTCCTTTTTTTTTACCATCATCCCCCAATCGCGGTTATATATAGCTCAGGGGGCGAATCGACGCAGACGGTGTAAGCGACCGTCAATTAGCCTCGGGGGCGGCGGCGACGACGATATATGGTAGTGCTCCCCTAATCAGCATCGTTTTGGCAAACAAGTGATTAATTTCAACTGCGGGGGGGCTTTCGCGTTTCATCATCTCTAGCTCCGCAGGACGCAGCTCTCTCTCTCTTTTCTTTTTCTCTTTCTCACCCTTCCCCTTCGCCTCCCCTCGTATATACGTGTGGGTGCGCTATTTGTCCGCCGCCGCCGCGGTCTATTTTCGAGCGTGCTGCTGCTGCTTCTCGTTCGAGTTTGCGAGCGCGCGGGCGCGAATCTTTTTTGCTCCCTTTGTTTGTCTTGCAATTTATCTCCCTCTCGCGTGCGCCTCGCTTTTCTCTCTCTTTCTTTCCCTTTCTCCCCCTCAAGTTACTCTCTCTTTCTCCTCCCCCTCTTGCTTGTTCTATTCGCTTTTTACTCTTTTCTCTCCTCTCCATGCGCGTCGATTTATTCTGCTGGCTCGGCCTTTTATTTTTCAGCACTCTCCGTTCTCGTTCGCGCTCTTTCGACGCCGGTCGCGACATTTGTCTGAATTTCTCCGTGCACGCGTTTTCTCCTATTCTCTCGTTCCACGTTCTCATTTTTTCCACTTCTCTTCCGGTTTATTTCACCGGCTGCCCTTTTTATATATATATATATACACACAAACCTTCTACACACCAAATTATTCCAGATGTTTTTCCTTGCACACCTTCGCCGTGCGCGCTCATTTCTATTTTACGGTATACACACTCTCTTCTCCCTGCATGCCACTTCTTACTCTCCTAACGTGTTCAAGTGCGCGTGTGCACACGCAGGCTCGGCGAGTTTGTTCTGCAGGCGCGCACCCGTATAGTATAGAGTAAAGTATAGATATATATGTGAGTAGTGCGCACGAGCGCGGGTAATCTAGCGAGCAGTTGTTCTGTACGTGTAAACGCGTCCGCGCGCGTGAACGCTAACGCGATTATCCCGTGAGCGTTGCGTTGCATTAAAAATCAAGCTTCTATATTACGTGGACGTGGAAAAAGCTGTTCGGTGGAAGTGAGAGAGAGAGAGAGAGAGAGAGAGAGAAGAGAGCACGGAAAAGTTTTACTTTATTTCTCTTTTTTTTCTATTTTTGTACTCGTACATCTTGTCATGAAAAATGTTAGCTTTTGCAAAAATCTTTTTTAGAAAATTTTGAACAGGTTTTGTAATGATTTATATTCTTAAAAGTAATGCATTCTTTCATACAAACTTTTAACCTCTGGTTCAAATTATATTATTTGTCGTATTATCTTCATTTATTATTATAGACATACTAAACAAATGAAAATATACTGTTAAAGCAATAAGTGAAATACCAGTTATTTTAGTTTGTTTAACAAGTAAGTAGGTTAAAATGTTTGCTTTAAAGAATAGATCGATCGATTTTGATTAAGACATTGAGCACGCTGGTTTTGAGAGAAAGCAACAATTTTACACCGTGTTTACGATGGGTCTACGGTGCTTCAATAAAAGAACGTTTTTCTTATCGATTATTGGAATACTCGCTATGAATCCTAATATTACGGTACTTTAATTTATAGTGCACTTTACAATAATATACATTTTTATTTATTATTCATCCAAAGTATATAGTTTCAGATCGACATCTTGATGAAATTCTGAACTAAAACAAAATATAATAGAGTAAAATCATATTTATTGACACGACAAATAAAAAGTTTTGCAAACGCGAGATATAAAACAAACAGAAACAACCTATTCTCTATTGACAAAAGAAAAACAAGATTTAATAAAATATTTAAATTATGTTTTTCATTCCACTATATATTTGTATACTCGTGCCTGCCATATTTCGTTTCCGCGTCGATGATTAAAATAGTGAATTTTCAAAATAAAAGAAAATAACAAAACAGTTATCCACAAGTGAAAACCGTCAACCCGATTTTTCGTGTCCTCTTAGCGTCAGAATTTATAATACAGGGCGTATCGATAGAGCAATGCGAGAAGGAAGGACGAGAAAAGAAATCCAAACATTGGAATACTTCCATATGCAAATTTGAAGCATACTTTACATTTCTTATCTAAATAATTCACCCCTGTGCGCTAGCATACGTACGCTACTATGAAGTCAGTCGTAAACTATAAATATTCGCATACGCACACAGTAGTATAGCATATACATATATACGCACTCGGTGCAGATTGTGGAGCGCGCGATCGCGCTTCGATATAGAAAATATTGATAGATCGATGAATATTTGAAAAAGTAATTTCGCGTTAAAGCTGATAGTTCGGCTCCCCGTACGCAACACACACACACACACACATATATACAACTGCAATACTGTAAAGTTTAACACACAGCATAAAGTGAAATATTCACTGTACGCGGCGCGCGTATACTGCACCTTACCCTCCATCACTTTTACACAGCGAAATTTAGCAACAAGTTTCCTTATATACTTTCCCACGAGTCTAAAGAAGAAAATACATTCACTAAAGTTATCCTATCCTATATTTTTCCAGTACCGTCGCAGTACAGCTCACTATTTTAATAACACGTGAAGTCACCACCGCCTTGCTTAAAGGGATTTCACGTACATATATACCCAGCCGCTACTACTATACTACTACACGGGCATTATGCATGCGCGAGCTGTATTTTCGTCTTTGCGGCAACCGCTACTCTCTGAGGTATACACTGGTAGGTGCAAAGTGCCCCTACAGCAGCGCATATACTCGTCTCCCTCGGTCTTTCGCGCTCGCCTATTTGCGCGAGTACTTGACAAAGTCGAACGCGGCGGTCGTCGGCTGGTTAGCACGAGCGAAAGAATATATAGAGAACCGCGCACGAGGTAAGATCCGTCAGGCCGATAGTCGCACCGCGACTACGTACACCTACACGCATGCTATGTACGTGTGTGTGTGTATGGAGTCCGCCGGTATTATCGATCATCTCGCCTTCTCGCTCTGACGTCTGTACGGGAATTCCAACGCGGCGCGCGAGCGTACAGGTGCGCAACTGTATACATGTACATACGTGGCTATAGTAAGAGATGCATGTACATACGCCCTTCCGTGCAATTTTTAATAGAGGGATGAGGTAACAAGGGAGAGAAGGTTGAAATTTTAAATTTTCGCTCTTGCTTGCCAAGTTGGGGAAGAGAGGCGAACCGAGGGAGGTACGAGTGTCGAGACACCGCGTGCACGGCGCAAACTTTCCACAGGCGCGCGCGGGCCGCATTGCTTAATGAGATTTTAATGATTTACCGATTGTCAGGAGAGAGAGAGAGAGAGAGAGAGGGGAAGAGTGAAAATTAAACAAGTAATTTACACTTTGAATATGCAATTAGTATAAGTATTTAGATTTTCGAGCCTGCCGTGAGGAGAGAGTGAGTATGGGAGATAGTTCGCGCCTCGGGGGTATTGCGCTATACAGTGTTTTAAAAGGCGTTGTCGACTTTGTCATTTCGCTGACGACAGCTATAGAGTTGCGCATTTTTAATTAATCGTTTTGCAAAAATTAAGGTGGGAGGGTAAATTATAAATGTAACGAAGACGTCATATGATGGCGAAGTAGAATAATAATTAGCTGGTGTTTGAAGTTGTAGTTTTAATATTTATAAGAATTTCGCCTTTTGCGGGTTGGTAGTTTGCATATGGATAGTGATTTTTTTTTAATAAATGTTTGATGCGGATAATTAATTAATTTATGTCGTTACTCGTGATGATTAATTTGTTTGAAAGCTCGCCGTATAATTTACAGACAAAGGGTAAGACGCAATTGACGGATAAATTTTTATGATATGATTCGTAATGCGTATGTAATGTTTATTAAGTAAATAATACAGAGATTAAAACTGATAATATAAAAAAAACGATGATAATTGTCTTCTTTACTGAAGGATTGTTCATTATACAGATATTTCTTAAACGTTTTTACGAAAAAGACAGTGCGTAAAAGGCGCCTCTATTTTATATTAATTGAACGCGCTGTTAGACAGACTTCGCTGATTTACGTAGATCAAACGACATTAACCAATATTGACTTTTATGTAGAGGTAAGAAAGACAAATATGGTACGGAATATGGAGCGATAAGGGAAATTTATGAAGAGATTCATCATCTCGAACCATCAACTTTTTATTTGTTCTGCTATTTGAATTTTGCAGATGCCGCGCAAGGATTTTATGACTTTTGCTGCGCGTTATAAAAAAATAAACTTCAATTTTCATCTGTATATAAATGTCACATACGTATACGTATATTTTTTTTTAAATACCATTTTTCACGCGCACATACTCAGAGGATAAAATATACTTCTGCGTAATACGTACTTCGATCAATTTATTTTCATTTTACATGAATGTTTACACAATCCCGTTGAAAAGCCACTTTGAAGAGATTGAATTTATGTAAATATGAGAAAAGTAACGTTTGAATTTCCGAGAAATACTTACGCATTAATTTCGCATCATGCAAAGCAACCGCTGCGCGTGTTTATACTTTAAAATGTTAGCGTCCCGCGAATTGTTACAATAACAAATGAACCATCTCTGTCACTTCGATGCTTCTCTATATATATTATAAAGAATAAAAAGCTCGTTTCACCTCGACCCACAACTTCTTTACACGATTTAGCTTTCATAAACTTACTCTTAAAGATATCTCCTGTATATATATTCTTACCCCTCTATATCTACCCAGTTATTACAGACATTCACGTTCGGCCAAAATGATACATACACTTACGAGCGAGTATATAACGCAACTCGAGTTGATCGCTCGCGGGTATATAAAGACGGGGAGAGAGCAATTTGAAAGTGTAATGTGCTAGTTTCTACAGTGCGCTGACCGCGTGCTACGCCATCTCCTCCTCGGCTGACTCCCTTGGCGACATGCTGTAAACTGACCGGTCGTATAGAGACAGCCTAGCTCGAGGCGTTGCAAGTGCGCGCGAGGTTAAGGATGAAGGATTAAAGGAGGCACGTAATGTGGAGGATCGTAATTGGGAGTAAACTATACGAGTAGTACTGAAAGAGAGAGAGAGTGAAAGCGCGTCTTAACTGGGAAAAGATCGTATAGAGAGTGGCTGCACGTGCTGTAACGCGGTTTACGCTCGTTGAGCTTTGAGAGGTCGAAGTTATATGGAGTTTCGGCTGATGAGGGAGGATATGAATTTAGTCAAAATGTCGAGTGTTAGGTGTTCGGTATAGGAGAATTGGGTGGTGAATATAAATTGCATTGGCAATGATGTTGTATTCATGTCTTACTTATACAGTCTTCATCTACTTGCCGAAATTCGTTCGCCTATGCACTAATTCTTAACAAAACTTTTATACAAGAAAATTTAATTTAACTGGCTATGTAATAAAAAACACTTTTACTGAATATATAAATTTCATAGAATAATTTTTTTTTTTAAATAATGATGCATTAACTAATATTAATTACAAATTTCATATAATCGTCAGTATTTTTTTAATCAAAATATGTGGGTGCAACTATACTCTAAATTTTTCCATTATCAGCAGTTTATAATGAACGTCTATGTCAAAGTCTCTACCTCTTTTACATATATAATGATTAATAACCAATTATTATATCTCCACACCAGCGATAAAAAATGCCAAATTGAAACACAAGCCACGAGTATAATCCTCTACCCTCCAATTTCAACGTAAACAAACAAAATGAAATATTCCATCCAAGCGTGCCGTAGAGACCCAGTCGCGCAGCTCTCAACGACGAAAAAAAAGAACAAAAAAAAATGCAAAAATAAAAGTTTCAAACTGATTGAATTGAAGCGCGCTTGCCGCGCATCGATGGCTTTGTCATCCCGCGTGTCACACAGAGACCGTGTGAGCGATGCGTATATATATATATATATATACACAACAAACAATGCTCTTCTCCTCTCCCGCGTCGTCACTGCTCTATACTATAATACACATACACAGAGAAGCGATGTGCGAGAAAGCGTCGTCGCGTATATATGCGGTGTTTGGTCAAGGCCGCAGCAATAAATAACCGAAAATAAAGCGCACGCACGCGCATTGGCAATTATATAGCGCGCTTTCTGTCTTTCTGCACAATATAATTATATATATTATTATGCCGTTCTCGCGCGTCTCGGTGCAGTGCCCGCTGCTGCAACCAATACACAATATATACCTGCATATACATTATTATTATTAATAATATTTTATTCGTGGTCACTACCAAAAAGGTACATAGAGTTATGGCACATTAAGAAATTTTATACAAAATGGATAATAAAAAATAATCTATAAAAAGAAATCACTGCCGTTTAATCAACTAACCTCATGATATCATCACAGATGAGTATTGAATGAAAGATACTATAGAATAATTAGTCAACGTATAAATACAGTAATATAGAGTCAATTTCAACATATACAAAATATCACACAGCTTATTATATTATAAGTTAGTCTAAGTTTAATAAATATATATACTTGTATAAAGTCATTTTGCTCCAGAAATTCCATTGAATATAAAACAAATTTTTAGATTAGAAGCACTTATGTTTCACTATGACGAATTCAAACAAAGGCACATAACGAGCGCATCAAAAACTAGGAATAAAAATTTGGTATTACCAA
>JAWWEQ010018076.1:0-32621 GCA_035583055.1 Torymus tubicola
ATTACAAGAATGACATCCTGTGGTCAGATTGCGTGACCAGTATAGTAATTTTTACTGAACATTTTTAGAATTATTCCTAACTTTTTTTGCTCAGTGTATTAACCAAATTCGAATTCTTTATTAAAATTGTAATTTTACATCACCACCCAGTATATATAACTTAATTATTACAAAATTTTATTTCCATCATAAACCTCGAAATTTTCATATCCCTTCGATAAAAAAAAAATCAACTTTTAATTCGACCACAAGCTACACACGAGTTTGTGTCTGTGTGTATGTACACACACATACACGTGCACACACACACGTGCGGCGTGATTTTATAGGAAAGCTGTTATTGTTAAACGCGCGTGAATTTTAATGGGTACCGAAGCGAGAGAGTCGATATATCTCGAAAATATGTGTGCGACGCGGTAGAGCGCGTATAATTTTTTTACGCACGATCTCGTTATTAATTCACAATGTTTTAATTACGCGTGCAAGCGAAACTTTGATACCCGATATCCTGCATACATATACATATGTATACATACGGGTGTGATATTTAGTTCAGGCGCGTGAAAGAGAGAGAGACAGAGAGTATAGCATGACTGGTTCGATGAATTTTTTCCCAAAATATCCTCATGTTGTTAAAATATCTGTGCCAAGTGCGCACGAGTCATCAATATTCCATCGGTGTTTATAATGTAAACTACTTCCACTGCTTGCCCGTCGATGAACATCGGTAATTTCTATTTCGCTTTTTCGTAGAAAACAATGATGGCATGTGATTACGACAGTGAAATTTAATTGAAATATCATAATTGGTATCGGTAGCAGGGATGTATGTATAATAGTCACATCGTAATCTCATATATATGTGTGTGTGTGTGTGCATACAATATCAAATTACCTGTCGTGTTAAATTTCAGGATAGGCGTGCCGCCACGCGGCGCTCATTGTTTTCAGTTCAGCAATTAAAATTAAGATAAACGCGTACTTTGATTCTGAGAACATTGATTATTCATAATTTATCGCAACTTTATGCGATAATGTTTCGCAAGCTATGACTCGTGTCGGTATACAAAAGTGCTGATATATATATTAAAAACTAGAACCAACCGCTTTATATGCGTCTGATTTATCATCTAATTCGCGTTAACTACAATCTCTCCACCGCATACATTCTCGGTATTCTTCACTCTCACATACCAATACATTATCATACTTTTAAAAATTCTTTTTTCTCACCAACACACGCATTATATACATTTACTTACACACTCTTCTTCCTCACATTCCTCCATATCCCTCTTACACTCACAACCATCCTATTCATCAATTCTCACATCACACGATCTATAGCGTATAAATTAATTCCTCCTGCGCGCATCAGAATTTCATGGAGTTGTCAAACGGTGCCATTCCGCACACATCGCATAGGTCGCAGCAGGAGTGCAACGAGCAAACCCATTCCTGCACATTACCTCCGCTCCAAATGAATGTCACGGCCAAGGAGCCTAAACAACGACAACCTCTCTCTTCCTCTCTCTCTCTCTCTCTCTCTCTCGCCTTCACGAGCGATTACCGGGGCATCCGCATGACGTGAGAGAGCAAGAGCGCGCAGCTAATCGAATCGCCCTCGTGTCGCTGCTTCGTGCTACTGAGGTTCTCTCCTCTTCTCTTAGCTGGGGGAAACCCCTGTAACTCATTGTTGACGCGAGTGCACAGACTTGAGACACACTTACATGTACATACTATACACCTACATATATATATACATACAGAAAGTCAGTCGGCCATTAGTCATGGCCGCTCGTTAGTCGCGCCACGCACACGCGCTTTGAATCGTCGCGCCTTGTAGACGCGCGCGCGCTCGTGTAACCCCCTTCCCAGCGTGCAACGCCTTTTTGCAAATTGGCGCGTTTACGACTCTCTCTCTCCCTCTCTCTCTCTCTCTCTCTCTTTGCCACCTTTGACGCGTATATATATGTGCATGTGCGAGGCTGAAAGCGTGCGAGGCACGGCTGGACTTTGTAGCAGCATAGAGAGAGAGAGAGAGAGAAGAGAGCCTTTGACGAGTGAGAGAGAGAGAGAGAGAGAGTGGTAGAAACGTCGCGGGAATAGAGATGTAATTTGACGCGAGCGCGTGCGCGCGCAAATTGGATTTCCGCAAAAAATTAGATTCTAACGGGGGTTGTTGCGCGCATACATACTGATAACGCTGAATAGAAGGACAGATGAGTGTGAGCTGGATTTTTTTTTGTATTCTACTGTGGTAGGATTTTTTTTTGTGTTGGTGGGAGTGGAAAGGTATGTATGGAGATTTGGTTGGGCTTGTGGACGCCGATGGATTAGTTTCCTGGATTAGTGGTGGAACTTTACATGCTAACGAGAATTTCATTTCGCGTACGAGGAAATTTTGGAGTTGTAGAGCTGCACGCGTGTGCGTTGGTAGTTCGTATAAATAATTGCTGGTAAATTCAAAATCGTCGGAACGTGAAAGAGGATTTATAGCTTCAAGTAAAATATATGTACTCTGCCATTTATTCTTTCATTTTTTTCTTTTTAGAAACAAATTACTGCGTATATTAAAAAATCATATTACGCATTTTCTTTGTAATATCAAAGCTTTTTACAATATAAATATAGATGTATAAACAGCAATTACTGTTTAAATTCGTATATCGTTCCCTTCAAACCTTTAACCATTATACGTATTCACTACAACCTGCCATAATTCCAGCTCGAAAATTTAACCACATCATTATTTTTGAAAAACCTAACATTACTCTTCCGAAAATCCATCTATACCAACGTCTCCACCTCCTCACTCTATATACACACATAATACCTGCGGGCGCACAAAACCAATTAATCCGCCCGCTTTAATTCTCTTTCCCACATCTCTGCTCCCCTCCCCCCTCGGGAAAAAAAGCCTCGTACCTCGCGCGTTTTTCAATGCAAATCGCCCACCATGATAAATACATCGTACCGGTCGACGCGGCGCTCGTATAGTGCACGCTTTTTCGGCGAAAATATGACGCGTCCAATTTTCGTCGCCTGCGGTGGCGGCGTCAACGGCTTTCTCTCTGTCTCTCTGGCCATCTCTGAATTTAAAATCCGGCTGTGCAGAGCTGTGGACTGAATATTCAATTCACGGCCACTTATCTTCTACCGTTTCCAACGCTCTCGCCTGTTAGCACCTTCTGTATGTGGGTGTGTGTGTGATGCTGGAGGAAGAGGGAGAGAGAGAGAGAGAGAGAGAGAGGTTTAATGCAGGGGTTCGCACGACACGTACGTTCTGCATTTTAAAGGCAAGAGGAATCTGGGGTGGTTTCTGATTGAAATAGCTGTAAGATTTTCAAATGTTTTGGTTGAAGATGATGGCTGTGTTTTTGACAGTAAGAGGACTTAATCGATGGCTTTGCAGGTAAATGTTAATTTAAGACGGTAGCTTTGCGAGTATGGAGAGATTCAATATAAAATATTTATTCTTGCGCTTATAATATATATGTATATGTAGCTGCTGGATATTATTCTTATTGTAGGTTAATGGAAATATTAAATCGTTATATGGATATTTTATAATTATATAAAATTTATTTATATCTTTCCATTAAAACTTATCGAATTTTTATCTTATACGCATAAGTTTTGATTACTTTTTTAATAACCCATTTGTCTATAAAAATATTTTACTACCGTCATAACTTACATTTTTAGCATCGCGTTTTATTAAAATAGTGGTTTACCTACTATATTAAGATTTGTTCGCAAAAAACGTAGAACCGCATCTCACCGCTCTTAGGCACAATTGATTTTTTTTTTCGTCACACGACATCATTTTCAACTCACGCCTTTTTCGCCTAATGACTGTAAAAATTCACCTTTCAGCGGTCGCTGAAAGTTTTTTACCCCAGAGCCATCAATTCGTTTTCTGTCTTCTCGCGGGTCAATCGTCGAGTTCGTTATTCGAGCAAACGAGAGGGGAAGATAGTGGTAAAGAAACCTCAGACAATCTGCCTTAAAACCATTACTGCACTTTCGAACTCAATCACTTTGGCGCGAGAGGATACTGAATTCTTTTCTAAAAAAAAACGCGTCGAGCTTTCACTATAACTGAGGCTTTACTGTTATTACTCAGAAACCATAGTTTTTTTTTACTGTTTACAGTACAGAGCAAAGGGAGATTGAAATGTATAGTTTTAGAGTTATAAATTTTCGATTTTCGTATTTTGTATTGTTTACTTGAATTGTTTGTTTTGCAATAACGTGTAAAACTAACTAGTTGCTTTTATTTTTATCTTTAGTAGAAATATCTTTAGTAGTTTCTATTCAAGAAATTAATCTGCGAATTTATGAACAATCAATCTTGTCAGACATTTTTATGATCACCTAATAAAGCTATTAAAAATGGAATATAAAATTGTTTGTTCTAGCGTATATTTTGTGATTGCATTTTATATGAGAAAAATTTTATATGTGCGTTTTTTTAATTTATATTACAGAAGAAGATTATATTTTCAATTAAAATAACATCTAGGTCTTGTGTGTTTTTAAAAAAAATATTTTCAGTGCGCTACCCATTTGCGAAAAAAAATGCTGCTTTACTTCGTTTGATTTTTGTTTCAAGTCCTTTTCTTTATGTTATTATTTAACTTAATACTTCGAATAATTCGATCGTATGAGTTTTACACATTAATTTCTTGGATTGTAATTAGTATCATCCTTTTCTATAGATGTGGAATTAGCGAATACAAGAATACATTTTATTAGAACCGCACGGAAAAAAATCAGTAGATTCTACGGTTTAAACAGTTATTTTAATATAACAATAGAAAGTTAATTATATTTTTGCAAGTAAGAGTAGAAACTACTTTTAAAATCTGTAGAATCTACTTTTCATAAAAGTAAGATGAATAAACTGCAGTTTTTGCTCTAAAAAAAAGCTAATTCTACTAATTTGAAACGCTATTTTAGCATTTGAACGAAACTGCTGATTTAGCTTTCGAAAAAATAAAATTTTCTCAAATATCTTTCAAAATTTCAAGTTATTTTTCTGCTGCATCGGTTTCTGATACAGTTCTTATTAATAGCGAAGATGTGTTGAAAAAACATTAAAAACAAAACATTAATAAAAACCTTTACTAAATTTTTCTATTTATTTTCAGTCGTTTCTTTTAAGATCGCGAAAATTATGGAAATAACTGGGTAAATGATTCGGGATTAAAGTAGAAGATGTTTAATTAACGTAATATTGTTCGCTATCAACGAGACGACGACACCAGCGGGTCATGAATTTTGATCAAATTCAAGGAGGTGTTTCCCGGTTCTAAATCACGACACGCAGCACCGGTACTTTATGGTAATGGAACGTGGATGCGAAGGCAGCGGATATTTTACAACCGCTTTTGGAAAATTTAATAATTACCTATCACCGCCGTGTTGCATATACCTCCCTCTCTTTCAAGCGAAATGCTCTTGTTTAAAGTCACGCAACACAAAATACATATATACATATAGTTTTGCTCGAAAATTCGCGTTGAAATTGAAAAGCTTTCTTAAAATATTAATACACTTACCACAATATAATTTTAAGCCCTTTTAATCGGATTATTTGCTGAAAGTACTCGAATAGTGTGATTAATTTAAATATTAATTTATGTGCTTTTGAATATTTTACAATCTACGTATACCATAAATTAATAATACTATACACTCGAAAATTTTTAAATAATAATTAATACACCAGCAAAGCTTATTACTGCAAACTACGTATTTGCATAAGCAAATTTATTATTCAATGTATCACACATACGCAGACACAGAACTCATTGTTCCCTCAATAATTTCAAAACAAAAGCTGGTATAAAGTACTTGTAACAAAGTCAGGTAAAGCCACCATAAACTGTAAAAACCTAAAAGGTATAACCATACTTTATAAAAAATTTTGCTAGAATTATGAGAAAATTTACTATACTGTATTGTAAAATTTACTGTAAAATACTTAAATTTTTCGGCTCTTTACAATTTGTGCTGCATGGTTTTACGATCTAATTTGGTTATTTTTGCAAAACCTTTAATAATTTTTACTAATCTTTTTTCTCTACAAATTGTAAAGCCCGTTTATAGTACTTTCACCATTACATTTACAACCCCTTTTAAATCCGAACGGTCGCTCGCGCGGAGCCATTTCTTTCGTCCTCCGCGTAAATAATTTAATAAAATGTCTCCGTAAATTCATCCGTTCTCCATTAATTCTCTGACGGTCTCGTAAAAAAGGTCAATATTATAACTCTCTCTCTCTCTCTCCGATAAGGCGCAGTACTAGCGTATAGAGCGCGTCGTTTAAAACTTCTCTTTCATCCTCTCCAATAGAGTAATCTCTCTCTCTCTCTCTCTTTTCCGAATGTATTCTCCTCGATAGAAGAAAAGCTTAATACATTTTACTCCAGATAATTTTCTTACGACCCCTCATGCTTTGCCGCCACTATGCTGTCTTACACAGCGCGAGCAAGGGCAATTTACGCCTGGCGCGAACGAGCGGCAGTAGCAATCGCTTCGTTAACGTTTCGGCTAATCCACTTCAACAGGGTGGCAGGACGGAAAGGGAGTGGGTGAAGAATCTCGCTCGCGAGTAAAAGTCCTTTCTTTCTTCTCTCCTTCTTCCTCGGCGACGACGCGCGTCGGCCTCGCGCTTAATCATCGTCTCGCTCGTTTCTCGTTCGCTGGACTGTCACTTCCTTCTCCTATACTCGTCGTCGTCGTCTTTTCTTTCGGTCGTGCAACGTTGTGTGTGTGTGTGTAATACGGCCGTAGAAACATCAGAGGGACGCACGGATAAATAAAGAGAGCGCACGCGCGGTCGGCTGGCCGAGCTGGAAATTAATGGATAAGTAGAACGAGGCGGCGAAGGAAAGAGAGAAAAAATATACGCCCGCGCGCGCGCGCGTGTGTCTACAAGAAGAAGAAGAAAAAATAAGCAGAAATAAACAGCGCGAGAGGAAAAGAAGGACCAGCTATTAGGGCTTGGGTATAAGATACAGAAAGGAAAGAGAGAGAGAGAGAGAGAGAAGCAGGTATATATATATATATATATATATGTCTATGTACGCTCTACTCTCGGTCCGCACACGCTGGAGTAAACAAAAGGATCGCCTGAGGTAACATTCTGTCTCTCTCTCTCTCTCTCTCTCTCGCGTATAGCAGTCGTTTTCTCTCCTTTGGCACCGTACCCCGGAGACATGTCGCGCGCGCGTGTATTTGTACGCGCGGTCGCTGCTCCTGTCGCGCGTCGCTATCTTCTCGCGCAACAACCCCTCGCCACGAACGTCTTTGCGAGAGGGTTGTGTAATATAGAAGACACAGAGAAAGTGAACGCACGCGGCGACTGTGCTTTTGGGAAAGGCTCGAGGTATCTGTGGATACATCTGGAGGTGGGGTGCGCAATTTTCCATGGTGAGGACGATGCGATGCTGATGTCGAGGGTTCGTGTAAAGAGAGAGAGAGAGAGAGAGGGAGAGAATTGAAAAGGGGTCGATTGCCGATGAATACGGAATGAGCGGCTGGAGTCTGAAGGGGTGGAGGAGAAGGAGGAGAGCTCCTGCGTCGTTTGAGGTTGACGGGGAAATTCGAGGAATTTAATTTTGACGGGTTATTGATTTAAATGGATACGGGGAGTTCGTGTAGTGGCAGAGAATATATCTATAAACAGATAATGAAATGGTTGGGAAGTATAGTTGAAAAATTTAGGGAAAATAATAAAAAAACTTTTAAAATATATGATTTTACACAATAATGGGATAGTTAATATTTAAGGAAAGTTTATGTTTTAAGCAAACTTTTATATATTATATAAGTAGATTTTGGAGTAAAACAATTAGATTCTAAATTTTTGGACCGCCTTCAAAATAAATCTGCCCTAAAAAAAAAACGAGAGAGGTACGCGGAGAGTACGGATTGTGGTAACCGTATTTTACGACACAGGAGTTGGCAAAGCGTAAACCACGTGAAGGAGAGAGAGAGAGAGAGAGTTAGAGTTAAAAATTGATTTTTAAACTCCCACATGTACTTTGGCAAAAGTAGTGTAACTTCTAAAAGACTTGTCGGAGTTCGGTTTTGGAAAATGGAGCAGAGAAAAGTTGCCCACGCTGGTCTTCACAAATTTCATTGCGTGACCATCACGCGCACACACTTCGCGTGTATTTCGTACGTTTTGAATTACGCCCGAAGTTGGAAATTATTTTCACGGTTCGACCATTTTTCAAATAATTATTTTTCCCAGATCACAAAAGAAATAAAATAATCAAACGAATGTTTTTGATAAAACATTATCGATAATTTTTAACGACTACGTATAGTAAACCGAAACCGTCTTTGACGGAAAAATGCTAAATGTATTTAATAGAATAAAAGCAGTATGTTTGCTTGGGATTTTAATTAAATTGCTTTTCTCTATTGTTTCAGTCTGCCACGGATCCACGCGCCCTGCGCTCGATTGACGGCTTTGAAATAGGTAAGTCAAACATTCGATATTTATTTTGAATTTAGCAAAAAATTTCACCGGAAAATTCGCTTCTACTATTTTCCCAAGATATTATTCTCCTCTCGCTAACAAAACAGTATGAAAAGCTCTCCTGCCATTTACTAAATACTATTTATTTTCAATTCACCCATATCAACAACATTTCCTTTTTCATCTTTATACACCAACCATGACCACCATCATTTCGTCATATATCCACCTACCACCACCGACAACAACCTCTAAAACTTAAAATTGCTTGCAATCTCGGACCTCCCCTATATATATATACACGCGCACCCACATTTCTCCCCCGGTAGAAATTCAAACGACGTCACAAAGAGCGTAAAGTCAGGAAAAGCGCGCCCGTGACGCGCGCTGCGGGCGGCGTATACTTCCGTAACGATAAGACCCGCGCGTAGCAGTGCATATAGCCACACACGGAGCATCCTAAGTCGCGACAATACAACCTCCTATATACATATATACAATTCACATTCTAGTCTCACCCCCCTGTTGGCTGTCTTATAACCCTTCGTCCCACTACGCTCGTAGCGTGAAAATCTCTTTGTGCTCGCAAGCGAGCGGGATGTCTTTCAATCGCCATTGGAAATGGCAAACGCGCGCACGCGCTCTCTGGAAAAATCTTCGCGAGAAAGGAAATACGAGAAGATCGAGTTTGTTTGGGAGCTACTGCTGCTGCTACTGCTGCTGTTATAGTAGAAAAGTGCACACCCCTCCTTCTTCCCAAAGGGGGTTACTTTTTCGCGCGTGCTTGCTCGCGTGCTCTCTCGGGGATGGGGCTAAGTGTCGGCAATCGGGTACACGAGCGAATGTGTGTGTATACTATATAGAAGCGTTCGATGTGTCGCGAATGGTATATGGGTACGGTGTTTGTGTAGGTATATATATATATATATATATACGGGAGTGTGTAATTCGATTCCGGGGAGTGATTGTTGAAGATGATGGTAAGGTGGATGCTGTTGATGGTGGGAATATAAAATTTATTTGCCTGGATGGTTTGATAAATAAGGTGCGGACATGGTTTTTGTTTATTTTCGAGATGTTAATTTGAATAAATGATGTATTACTTATTGAGAATATGTTTGTAAAGTGAAAAATTAAATTTTTTGTTAGCCATACGTTTTTTTTCTAGCGTTATATTTATGCTTTTTTAACCTACTGTAAACATGTACTGTAAATTTTATCGTGTCAAGTTTAAACGAATGATAAATATATCTTGGTTTCTATAAAAAAAAATACATAAAATATGATTTCTGCACTACAATCTTATGAGGCATCACGTGTAAAGTCTATATACCCCTTAAAATAATATCTCCTCTGAATTTTCAATAAAACAAAGAATTTTTCCATCAACATCACCCAAAAGCCGCGCGTAAAATACGAAAATTCCACTATAACCATTGACCTCTGCAATTACTCTTAAACAACCGACAGCATGCTTTCTCCTTCCTCTCTTATTTTATTCTCTCCTCTTGGCTTGACTCTATATCAGCGGGCGCTCCAACAAAATAAATAGCGCGCGCGGTACGCTTACAGCCAGTCGATACCCAAAATCCCTGAACTTACGGGGGCTACACAACATAGAGTCGTCGAGGATCGTGTCCCGGTGCGTTACTAGCGAAAATGAAGTACAACCTTCCTCTATCTCTCTCTCTCTCTTTCTCTCTTGGGCGCATGCCGTCGAAAAAGGAAAAGCAAAGTGGTGGGCGGAGACTGGCCTTCGCTGGAAAATTTATATACGACAGGAACGCGCGGGTGAAAAGAAAAGAGCGCGAGAGAGAGAGAATTATGAAGTGGAAAAAAAATAAAGACGGGAAGGGAGAAACAACGAGAGGCGCGTGTAAAAAGAGGAGAATTCGGTAACACGTGTGTGCGTGTGTATGTATGTGAAGAGGATGGGAAGAAGGGGTTGTCTTGGTGTTTTATGAAGTTGTATAGGTGAAATATGTGGCAAGTAGGAAGAATGAAAGTAATGAAAAGTACATGAAGCTTAGTTCATTGTTGTGGATTACTCTTTTTTTCTGTACGCACAAGTGTTCTGAATTTAAAAATATCTCCATCATGCGTTTGCTTATTTTTTGCTTCTAGAATTCACGCGAAATAATATTTCTTTACTACGAATTGTAATGAACAAGCCATATTAAAATTTATAAATTGTAATCAATTCTACGTATTCTCTTGAAAGGAAAAAAAAGAAATTCATAAATTAAAAGTTTGTTCTCGCAACCGAGGCCAGAGTAAAACACAGCGGAAGACTGAAAAAAGCACGCAGAAGAGCTGCTAGGTTACGCGTCTTGGATTAAGTGCAGCCGAAAACTCTCGCGGAAAAAGTTATATATAGTCAAGCGCGGTTTGTGCGCGATCTTCGGCAGTATAACGAGATGGAAGCTAACAGCTTTTTACTTTGGAGCTTGCGATCTTTCTTATCCTCCGATCTTCCACTCACTCGCTCGCTTCGTCGTCGTCGTCGTCGTCGTCGTCGTCATTTCTCTCTAGTGGAAGAAGAGAGTAGCTCTGAGGTATAGGTGCTTCGTTTCTTCCTCTGTTCTCTCTCTCTCTTTCTCCGAGAGGTCTTAACTCTCTCTGAAGGGAGAGAGAGCCAAGTTTCGCCTAATGAACTTATGTGCCACGCTAATGAAAGCTCACTTTTACGACTATTTTTTATCGCTACCGTCGCGTAACGTTATATAGCAACCGCCCGCGCGAGCGCGCACCGTTAAAGGGCTTTCGTGAAACTTTCGAAATTTCCCGCCTCACCCTCTTTCTCTTTGGGTAAATTCAATTTCTTTTTTCCTGAGATAGTTAAAGAAGGGGGGAAGAAAAAAGAGATGAGACGTTAAAAGGATCGACTTTTTATTTTGAGCGGTGGAAGGCTTGTCTATACTTTAACTTTCATGATAATGAAACATTATCTGTAGGATAAGTATGTTGAAAAAAAAGCAATAAATAAGGGTAAATGTGTATACGATATACTTTATTATATTAGAATCGATTCACCTGTAAAGTTCACATGATTTACGAAAAATCTCTTATACATCGCTGGTTAAGCATCGAATTCAGCCACGAGGAATAAAATCATCGCGGAGAGGAGCCAAGAAATCGTGTTGATTATCGACTGACTCTCGCGGCAGACGCGCAGTGGGAGTACGGAGAAAATATTGGAATTCGAAGGAGCGCCGCACACGGGCCGAGAATCGATTTGCATCGCCGCATGGCCAACGAAAGCAATTCGCATCGTGAGAGCGCCACATACATATATGTATATATATACATATACCTCCTCCTGTCTCTTTCTCTCTGTCTCTAATTTTCGCGTTCAGTGTCCCGCTGCGCGCTACTGTACATTTTATCCCGGCAATAATGTTCAGAAAGTCGGAAGTAAAAAATCGAGATACTTTGTGAGAATGGATGAAGCAGGATTTGATACGTTAAGTTAAAGTTGAAAGGTATTTTGTGTATGTTTTAATGATGGGATTTCGTGCTAACCAGGGATTATATATTCTTTTGTGGTAAAGCGAATGGTTATTATGTGTTTTATTGCGAATTTTAATTCATTCTTGTTTTTCTTTGAATTAATGTTGCGTAAAATGAGTTCGATTTAATTATATCTCGTTATAATTAATAAATAATTAAGAGATGTTAATGATAACGGATATTTCACATTTATATATTTATTGTAATTAAATAGTTCGCATTATTATACGCTTGTTTTTCCAGAATTTATTCAGTCGTTATCTCTCGATATTTTAATATTATGCTATCAATATTGAATAACTCGCTTTGAAATATTAATATCCGATCTAATAATTATAACGCGAAATCCGCAATGAGGCGAAATGATGTTGAAAATTTATGTGTGTTCTCCTCAAAACAGTCTAAATAAAAACACCCTGGAGGCGTGGAATGTTTGATCCTAAGTAGAGGGAAATGGACTTTTTTCCATTCTTTAAAAAATAAGAAGTACGAATTTAAAACAGAATTGGTCCCGTCCCAAGGGAAATTACGCGAGATGTACATCTGCGAAAAGTGGTTTTGCTGAACTTGACTAATCCCATGACTTAATGTTCGTATATAGATATATCATTCTCCGAGTATAACGAAATAATCTTCATCATTTCTGTTATCGTTTTAGGGATAAATTATAAGAACTACTTGTAAATTCAATTGATTTCTTGTACAAGTTTAATATTTTACTTCAGCACCACTAATATCGTTACCTTAAATACGTAAATACACACTAATCGACCTTTAATGCAACCCTGCTACTACCAAAAAAAAATAAAGAAAACAATCCATCATCTTTTCCGGCGCAGCATATTTCGCGCAGCAATCCCAGAACGATCTTTCGCGATTATCTTTTTTTTCTTCTCTCTCTCCCTCTCCCTGCTACATACCTCCGCATCTAATCTTCGCGCAAGAGCGAAAATCCATATACTCTCCGCTCGCGCGTTCCCGCGTTTTTCGGCTGATATCAAGCAACGGTATAATCGCCCCGGATATTGCACTGCATCTCTCCTACTCTCACTCTTCATATCTCCCCATATATATACATACATATATACACATACACACATATACACTTATACTCTTCTTATTCGAGCCTCTTTCAGCGTTTTCTCCTTCTAGCGCTACAGACGAGAGTAACATATAACGCGTGTAGACCGAAGAAAACTCGCTCGTGCGTGTATAGTCAACGTTGCTGTCTCGCGATTACGGCGATGAAGAAACCAACAAAAAAAAAAGAGAAGGAAAATAAGAGAGAAAAAGAGGCGACGCGAGTCGAGCGACAGACAAAAGAGACTGCAAATCCCCTCTGCATGCCTTTTTTCTTCATCTCTTGACGCCGTGGACGTTCCGCGTTCGTCATCTCGTTTCATTCCCGCGTTATATATGTACATGTATATGTACATCTGCGGAGAGAGTGAAAGGGAAACGTATGGAGAAAAACGGACTGATGTATGTTGCACGCGGGGATTTTTCCCGCCTACCAGGACAAACTGTCATCGCGACGCGTCGGTGACGAACGACGGTTCGAGAGTCCGGATGTAATATACGTGTATAATGTTCGACGACTGCTATACGGAGGGTAATGAAGAACGAAAGTTTCGAGCCACGAGTAATTTAAACTTTTATAAAAATCTCACGAGTTATTTCTTTTTTGTTTTTGTTTAAAGGGATACGGGAAGACGTAAACGAAGGACGGTATTTAACTTTTGGTTAAGGTGGAAAGCTGCTTAAAATATTTGAAAAGTTTAACGTTGTGAAAACGGCCGGTAGAACAGTTTTTATTTTACGTTTATTTTGCATTAAAATGCTATGTACGCACATCTTCGATAAGGCTTAAGTGCTGTTTTTGTTGCCCTTGTGATTAAGGGGCGCAAGTAAAAAGTTAATGCCGTTAAAAGCTTTATTGCATTATCAAGCCGATAAAGAAGTGTAAAACGAAATCTTTTAATGGATTCAGAATAACTTGGAAAATTCATCGTGTATATATATATGTACCTCTCACATCTCTATTCACAATATACCCTTTCTCTGCATTTATATATTCTGTTGAAAGGTAGATTTTAAAAATCGCACATTAAATCAAAATTGAGTTTTCTCACGTAACATCGCACTGCCAAGATTAAATTATTCCTCATTACGACCAGTCAAAAGAAAGTATATCTCGCAGCCCATTCAAAAATTCTTAAAAACTCCCGACGAAATCCAACCCCTCTGGTCTATTCAACCGTGATTCTCTCGAATAAATCTTAATAACTTCGCCCATCAATCTTCCCACTCTTCCACTCTCTCCATATACGCACGATACAAAGGCACAAAAGGCCGAAATTTCAGCAACGGCACAGCGAAAAATGCCCGACCACTGGCTCTCTCCTTCGTAAAAAGAAGAAAAAGAAAAATTTAATTGAGCCCTCGGCGGTGGCAAAAGAAAATGGAAGGATACGACGACCTCGGGACAGAGGAAGTCAAAGGAGAAGTAAGTAGGCAAAGCAGCACCGAGGTCCTTTCTCTCTCTCTCACCCCTAACTCCGAAAAAAGAAAAAAAAAGTGAACCACTGTGATCCGAGGCTCGCGCACAATACCTGTCCGGAAGGAGGAGGCAGCGAAGAGAGAGTCACCCCCGCTGGACTTATTCTTCCGGAGTTTTTTGCCGTGCACGCGGTTTCCCCTTTCATCGTGCGGCACTTCGCTGAGATTAAGCGCGCTAGAGAGCGAAGAAGAAGAAGAAGGACCAAAAAGTCGCGGACTAGGTGGTGATCCTTCGTCGTCGTTCAGTGTAGCACACGCGTCCGTCTCGCGTGGAGAAGAGAAGGTGAGAGACGACGGCTAACGATGGCTCCGGTGAAAAGTGGACCCTGGGTGAAAGGTGCTGAGAAAGAGAGAGAGAGAGAGAGAGAGAAAAAAGAGAAAAAGGTGATGGCGATTTATTATGTGAAGCGCACGAGCTTAAAAGTTTCAAAAGCTGCTGCAAAGTTTTTATCACTTGCTGCGTATAGAAGGGAGGTTTTTAAAGGATCGTTTCGTCGGGACGGTGTAATTGATTTTTTATTCTCTTCTCTTGGCTTTGTATTGAATAAGAAAGATACGTTCACTAATTTTATTTTAAAATATCGAAGGGCACTTTTGATATACAACTATTCGATCAAAAAAATGTAAAAAATGTTATCTTTATGAGTCTTTAAGTGTCCGGTGTACAACATATCTCTGCAATTAGCTACGGAACAACAGAACTAAATCACGCAATCTTTCCGAAGAAGGGGCCGAGGCAGTAGGGAATTGCGACATCGGCAGACGACACATGGGGCGCACGGGCGTACAAAACGGAAAAATCTCGAGGATAAAGGGATAAACGATTTCGTTCCTTGGAGCATCAGCTCATCCTTTTCTACCCTTTATTTCCAATAGCTAGCGGTCGCAGAACTTGATTGCATTTCCATTGTTACGCTACACAACAGCAGCAGTAGCAGCAGCAGCAACAGCAACGCGAATTCCGTTGGTACGATTTAATCTCGTTTGTTTTGAGAAAAAAAAAACACGCCGATGCGACGCGTCTTACGTACGTGCTTGCTTGTATATATCGTTGTTAAACCCTCTAGGGAAAAAGAGAAGAAGAGAGCAGCTGTGAGCGTCTATCGGCGTCCCTTGAAATTACAGGTCGACGGTGGTCGAGAGACGATGGTGGCTATGCTGCTAGCCTATTACTTCGAAAAATTTGTAGAACACTTGTCGACGGGATGGAATTTCATCCAGGCTATCGTCTCGGTGAAGAATAATAGGATTTTATTTTTCCAAGGGTATATATATCTCCGTGGTAAAAAGTTCCCTTCCCGACAAATAAAGGTCGAGTATAACGCTTAATTGATTGAGTTTTCAGTTGAAAATATATTATAAAACATTTTTCCATCCAGCATTCGTAACTTCATTATTCGTTCTTTCATTTATCGTTTTTCCTACGAAAAACCAAGATATTTATTGGTCAAATGTAAAAGGATTCGTTGTATACCAGCAGTAATCGATGAAAACTTAATAACTTTATTATATATACCCATGCGAAAAAAGTTAATACACACATACTCGCGGCATTATTAATCTCTTCCGCTCCAAATATTTACCACTCTATCTCTCTCACCCCAAAAAATCCACTCTCCGCACCATCCCATCGTCCATTTCCCTTAATCCCCATCAACCGCACTCTCTCTCTTTCTCTCTCTCTCTCTCACGTGGCCTAGAGAATTCTATCCTAAAAACGTTGCTTCCATACCCTAACCACGAGTGGGTCGACCACAAGCCGCGCCGAAATTTAAACGCGCAAATAGTCGCGAACATTTTCACCCTCTCCTCTCACAAAAAAAGAAGCAGAAAAGAAGAAAGCAACGATGCTGCGCGCAAAGTGTCGTCCCTCTCTCACTTGGCAAGTGGCTCTCTCGCATTGCTACGACCAGCAGCAAGCAACAGCAGCAGTATAGAGACGGTGGAATGCTATAAGCAAGGGGAAGGAAAAAAAGACAACCGAGGGTTGCGCGCACGGTACTCAGACATCCCTGCCAGAACGACGAGGCGCTCTTTCGCTTTTTTTTTCTTAGAGCTATATACAGTCGGGAGGGGGATGCCTTATTTTGATTTCTCCGTGTGTACAGAAGCGAGAATGCGCGCAAGAAGAAGGGAGATTTATGTATAGCGTGGAATGGACTTCGCATGTGAGCAGTGAAAGATTTAAGGCTTTGTCTTGGGAGACGTTGAAAAAGTGATGATGCAGAATAAATAAGTGAAGAGGCCGGTGGCACGACACGATTGTTTGCTTTCGGCAGTGAGCTACGTTGTTTTGAGCGATGACAGAGAATGCAGTTTTCGAGTGGTCCCTGGCTGTGTGTGAATATAAAAATAGGTCAGGATCGTCCGACAGACCGAAACAACGCTTCAAAGCGTTTGCCAACAAAATCTCTCTCTCTTTCGAGTGTGCTTGTTATGTGTGTATGCATGCTAACGTGGTGCGTTGGAAAACATGTAGGTATGTTTATATCAAAGGGATTTTTGTTAAAAAAATTTTTTTGTTTCTTTTGGGTATGACACATTTTGGAGAATTGATGTATGCCACATCGGAATGTATTCTGTGTTGTTAATTACGATAGGATTTCTTTATAATACGGAATTCTTGCAAAGGATAATTTTCTTCTCTCATTATATCCCTCGAATTTTCGTACAAATAACCCGTTTGCTTGCAAATTTTCCTGAACCCCTCGCAAATATCATCCAGGCACGCACATTTTGCTGACGCAAACTTATACCTCTCGTCCTCTCTCTCACTCTTCTTCATCCTTTACCCTCTCTAAACGACCGCAGGCACCCATTTCATCCTTCTCCTCCTCCTCCTCTCGTTCACCATGGAAAGCAATACCGCGCAGGCTAATAATCGTGCTGCGCGAAAGGTGGCGCAGTATGTGTGTGCGTGTGTGATATACGATGGTGAGAGAGACTCTTTCGCGAATATAGCAGCAGCCAGTGAGATTTATTAATTCGAGAGAGGTATGAGTGGTGCTGCTGATGCATTGCTTTTTCCAACGGATATCTGGAGGTTTTGAAAATTCGCGTGAAAGTGGGATGCAGGGGTTGGGAATCTGGGATTTAAGAGTGCTAATTTATGTAAGGGTGAGGGTGAGATGGAAGAAGGTGGCGGTGGTATTGTTCGAGGCGAAACTATTGTCGAAAGTGAATTATATACTTTTTCGGAAGGTTTGCTTTTGGGGAGCAACAATGGAATGCAGGATGAGGGGAAGTTTGGAAAGTAGATTTTTGAGTGATTTTACTTGTCTAGAAAAATAAGAAGAATGAATCAAGCAAAAGTTGAGTTATTATAAAGTTTATAGCTGCATTGCACTATTTTTATAAAAATATATAACCAAAAAAATGTTATGCGAAAAAATTTTAATCTTAAAAATTCCCACTTTTTAAATGTTTGGTTTAAAATTTTCCGTTAACTATTTTCATTGACACGTAAAAAAATCATTATACAAAAAGAAATTTTATTTTCATCTTTCTGGAATGCATCGTTTTGAAAGTGGAAAAACACAAAAGAAAAAGTACCTTTCACGTGCAAGTATGCGAATGCCAGATGGAATTTCATCTAAAATATATTTTTTTATGAATTCCAGCAAATTCCCTTGAAAATTTCATTATTAGCTTTTGCGAATTTTTCATATGTACGCTGTAACGTGATTTCCAAGTTTCTTCGTTTGCTGTTGATTCTTTTTTATTTCAAGTATTCCTTGAAATAAAATCAATTAACCAGCAACACATTATGTTTTATATAATAAATATATTTTATAAATATCAACATCAAGTTGCATTCATCAGTTATTTTTTAAACTTTACTTTTTTAAATTGAAAAAAAAACTTCTGCCTGAGAAAATCAAACTTTTCACCACATACACGGAGCGATTATTTAAGCTATGGCAGCATAAAGTTACTGCACGCTAATAAAGCATTGTTAGTTTATACTATTAACATATGAATTTTAGCACGCGCAGCATACTCCTCGTCGCTACATGATGAAACAATATATCCGCGGAGAGTAGCTCCACCGTACCAGTGTAGCTTTGAAGCTGTTACGCGTCAATAGCAAGAGTTGATCATACCACCGTGGTATCAAAGTCTTGTAATCAAAGTGTTGCGTTGCACGAATTCCATGCTCTCGTGGTATGGACTTGCTGCTTTCGGCGCATGGAAGTGTTTCCTGCTATTATCGTGCGGTGGCACTGCACTACTAGCATAAATCTTATACTTTCTCAGTCTTCATGTTATGCCACGGTAGTACTAATACTAACTATACTCTTAAAGTCTGAATTTGTGCTACACTTACATGGACTCCATGCTACTCAAGTAAAACCAAAATTGATGCTTCTATAGCGCGAGCCTCTGTACCCGTCATAGCTAAATTAAGCTCTCCGTATATAAATCAACAACTCTTATATATATATTACAATACCAAACAACAACACCACAAATATACCGTCTAACGAGCGGTACAACTCTCGACCCTTTTGCTTCGTGTTTCACGCAAAAATCGAGCAAACCACCAACGACGCACGAGACTTCCGGCAACTCCTCCTCTTCGAAGCGTTTACCGTTTGCGATTTTTGCTCGGAAACTATGCGTGCGCGTCGAGGTGAAGAGAGAGAAGGGGGAGCTCGAATACTTGCACGTCAGGCGGCTCGGCGCAACAGCGACAGTTCGCCAACCGCGTGGAAAACCACGCCGCGGGCGCGTTCAAGTTTTACTCGTTAGCCGGGAAAGTTTTGCGCTCGCGCGCGTATACGTGTGTCTGCGCTGGACGTCTCAAAGCACCGCATATGTGGCTATAAAGTTGCGCTAGTTGTTGCGATTAATCGGCGATCGACGTTCCCTGAATAGACATGCGAAGTCATGGTGACCGTTGCGCCGGGGGATTGAAAGAAGTTGAAGTTCTTGTGTGGTGTATGAAGTAGCCTGTATTTCTTTGGGGATTAATGATTTTTGCAATATCTTGATAAGTTGTTTTGATATTGCACAAAATAATGAAGTTTAATTGAATATGCATGAATCGAAGCATTTTTGATCGAATTTTTTCCCTTGTTTATTGGTGATGCAGTTTTGATTTGATTAATCTGTAACTGTCATTGACATCGTTCTAACTCACTCAAGTGAATAAAAATAAAATTTATTTACTTTCAGCCTAACAACTTATGATAACATCAATTAGTAGCACTAATTAATGTGACGTTCGCTGATACCCATATATTAATATATAATATTCTCTAATTAGAATCTGAACATTTATTAATAATCATTGCATGATATGACCTTGTGCGGAAGAGAATTGATAATTTACTTGATGTCCGCATACATGCCTCAATGACTACGTAAATATTAAATGTGGGATACAATAACCTTGATTGGGCGTAATTACAGCATTAATATATTAATAATTCCGCAATTCCCTTGGTCTGTCCCTCTTGTTAATCGGTGCAATTAATTAAAGTCATACGAGTTCTCTTGGCAATAATTATCCGTTACTGTATACACCCATTGTGATTTGATTCTTTTGATGTCTATAATTACTTCCGAAGAGTGTATTACACTATAATTATAACGTCCGACTTTTTGAATGGGTCTATATTTGTAAATACTAATTGAAACGAATGTCACTCAATCAATTAATTTCTCCCTCTAATTATTATTCTTCAAAATGCAAACAATTTCAATCCACGATCAATTACCATACCTTACCTCCGGCATCCACAAATCTCCATAATGAATTTCCCCAACAAAAGCACAAGTGGAACAAATACATCCTCTACCAAAGCCTCGAAAACTTCCACACCACCCTACATCTCTCCGCGTCTATATAACTCATCCCTAACTTTCTCAAATTAAAAGATCGCTCTTTATCGACTCACCTCTAAAGTCCTCTGAAATTACCTTACAATAATTCATTATTCTCCTTCGGCCTCTTTCAGGTAATCTCTCAGCTCTAGACTCCTGATTTATTCGACGACTCTCGTACACGTGGCCATTGCGTAGCTCTCATAAGATTCCCCCGCAGAAGTATATTAAATATCTCGCGAACTTTCCCACCCTCGTGCGCGCCTTAATAATTTCCGGCGAGTCGTTTACTATATAACCTACAGAGCAGTAGCGAGCCTGCCAAGAATATTGCATCCCAACCTCTCTCTCTCTCTCTCTCTCTCTCCTTCCTCCTCGCAAGTTTGCTCACTAGCCCTTCCGCTGCCGGCACGGGTCCCGACTAATATATTGTCCTTTGGCAAATATAGCACCCTCTCTTCTCCCCGTCTCTTTTGCAGAGGCGGTTATATGTGAGCAGCAACGCTGCGGTTTATTTGCGTGCACGTATTGCGGCTATATAAGCGAGCGCGAGCGCGTCTTTTATTTAGGTTTTTATGAAAGTGAGTTTGACCCGCAGCCTTTGTGGTGGTAAGGGATGTTTTGAAAGGAAGTCCGAGAGATGAGGGCTGCTGGTTGTATGTTTTTGAGGAGCGGCGCAGAGGAAGGTAGTAAGAGAAGGAGAGAAACATGTCAAGTTGAGGAATACCGGTTGGGAAAATAATACGCTACTGCTGGCTGCGTGCTGTACTAGCGGAAGGTAAACAACGTAGAGGTATGGCCATGCGGTGTGTTACTCGAGTGAAAATGGGATTACGTCGTAAGATGATATTTTACTTGGATGTGGTACACGTAAATTTTAACAAACACAGGGAGAATTATTTAATTACGGATATTTATTACATAGATTTTAAATAAAAAAATGTACGTAACTATTAAGTAGATAAAGAAGGGTTTGGTCAGACGTTTCTCTCATTCAATTTATTTCCAAAAGTAAATTTGACATTTAGATGTGAATTAATCGTACTAAATTAATCGAACGGTGTTCCTATATATATAAATTGAACGCTGCCAAATTTCATTGCTCCACCTCTCGTGCTATATTTAACTCAAGCAGCGTCAGCTCCGTCCTCATTACTGCCATTTCGGGAACTAATCAATACCTTGATAAGACATATTCACGAATGCTGGCTCTTGCAGCCGTCTGTCGAGGAACAATTTCAAAGGCCAATCCATATACGTCTCTCTCTCTCTCTCCTTCTCCGCAAGCGCATAAGTTGTAAGCGTCTCCGCTTTCAAATGTGGCGAGCAACTTGCCTCGCCGTTAATTCGATTTCACAATTATATTGGCACCATATTTCCTTAATAATCCATATTATTTCCTTCCTACCTCTAAAAAAACTTATACGTAAAATGCTTTTCCATTGTTACACGTTCGCTTGTTCGTTGTGAGATTGTAATTTAGTTGCTCTCTATCGTACACGTGCGCTTGTGCGAGTGATATTCTCGGGAGGAAAAATTGACGTTGTGCCGTCGTCCAACCAAGTAAGTTTATTAAAAGTTGGTCCCGGCCGAGCTCAGTGTAAAAGGGTACGCAGCTCTGCCGAGAGGTTATTAAAGTTTGCGTAGCTTAAAAACGTTTTCCGAGAAATCTTCCTAAGGAGATTTATCGGGCTTATGTTTCCCTGATGCTATTTTTTTGCTTTCTGTTCTGTTTTATTTCCACGAGGCGCAAATTTTCCGGGTCCCGTTGATTTTATTGGATTTTAATGAGTTTTTGCATCAAAGTCGACTTTAAAAGCACCACGGGTATTGTGCGCGCACCGATATTGATTGGATTCGATTGATTACACCTACCGAATTATCAAACGGAAACAATTCCTCAACAAGGAGACAAACGCGCGTCTCTGTGCGCACATCGAGATCGTCGCTTGAACCAAGAAATCTTTGACATTGTTCGTTGTTCTAAACTCCATTATCCTCGATATATTATCATAGTTACGAGAAAGATACGGGAGTAAGGTCATTGTCTTCCATCCCTTTTCCGGTGACAATCAAATAATCTCCAGAACTTCAGAAATATGTCATAAGCTACGGCCACAAAGGCGTGTGCGCATCTTCGCACGGCGGCGACTCTATATAAACATCATCTCACTAAGAGAGTAACGACGCTAGTTTGGCCATTAAAGCGCGCATTCTCGGGACGCCGCGAAAGCAACTATGCGGTATATGATACCACCTTCCGCTGTGTATATATATACCTATAACAAAGTAGTTAGCTAGCTACTAGCTCACTCCCCCCGCGAAGAAAGTAAATCACGCTCGCACGGGGTCGCGCGTTATCGCTCAAAGGGCATCACACTGCAACATAACCTCACACCGTGGTAATAGACTGTCGCGCTAATTTACAGGGGGGGCCTCTCTGCTGAAATCGACGTGAATTATGGATCGAATTAACGCGCCGTATGCTGCAGTCACAAAGGAGGAGGCGCTCGACATCGCGTAGCCTCTCTCTCTCTCTCTCTCTTCTCTGCTGCAGCAGTTGAGGGGAAGAGGGAGAGAAGTTTCTAATTTCACGTGCGGCTTGGCGCGAAGGAGGAGGGCTCGATAACTGGATCGAGCGCGGCGCGCACTGTGCTCGTGGAGAGAGAGAGAGGGCCGGTCAATTAGCGAGGCGCCAAGCGCTCGCGTACAGTGGGTTCGAGAGGCAATGCGGGAATGAAGTTTCTGGTGGAGGAAGGAAGAAGGATAGAAGGAAGGAAGGGATGAAGAGAGGAAAGCTTAGACGGCGATTTTATGGATTTTACAAGATTGAGATTTCCCGGTGAGATTGAGACGCGGAATTGCCATTTTCAGAGAGCTGCTTGTCGGCGGTGTGTTTTCGGGGGATATGCGAGAAAGAGAAAGAGAGAGCTTCTTCTTGTTGATTTTCTTTGAGATGATGCTGCTATGCCTAGGATAATTTGATGAAATTAAGATAAGACACTTTTAAATGATTATTGATGCTATTTATTTATTTGCAATCAAATTACAGGTTTAAGACTTACAATATTAGAATATTTCACGCGAGTTTATATTGTTAGTAGTTCAATGTGTTTGCTTTTCATTGAAAACTCTAAATGATTTTTAAATTTACTGTTCCTAAATATAATGCATCAATGAGCATCAAAGTAATTATTAAAATTTTGTGTAGAGATGCGCAAACATTCGACTCGGGGTATTTGCGAGCAGTATTGAACTTATTTTTTCGTACTTAAGTCAAATCCCCCATACGTTAAACTGTTTAACATAATAGGGTCTATTCGCACACAATTAATCTATTCAAATTAAGTAGTTGAATTGAAGTTCACTGATGAAACCACTCGATTTAATTTAAATTGTTCAAACCAAGCAAGACAATTTGATTTTGTCCAACTGTTCGAAGTAGATCGGTATTTCGTCAACTTACAAATTTTATCTTAAAAATTAGTTCCTATTATGACAACCCTTTTAGTTTTACGTGAAAGATATATTTTGTTTATACAAACTAATGTACGGTTTGGATTTTCATGCAGAATGTCGTTTTCAGACAATACGAAATTATTAAATAATTCGAGTATTTCGAACTCTTCAATCGATTTTTAAGTAGATTATGCCCCTAATGTAATGAGACCAAAAGATGATGCATGATCTTCATTATTGATAAGATGTATTTTCTTTTGAGTAACATAATTTATTGTCATCAATAAGATGTTAGGTTTGTTACATCACATTGAATGAATTGACAAGCAATGATTTAAAATATTTTGTGCAATAGTGTATCAGTCCGAAAAATATAATGTGTGATGTGTGATGTAAAATTCATTATATTCTGACATCTTTAAATGAAACTCGTGATTGCTCAACGGTGACGTCAGCTTTTTTGCTTAAGATCTTAGCTGATTGATCCAAATAAAACATATAATGTATGATAAAGACATTTTTGCGCAATTAAATTTGAATTGGAAATTTTTCCTTTTATTAAAGTGTAATTTTCAAAAATACACAACAATTTATAAAAACTCTGCAATAAAGGCAATAATAGCTAAAAAATGACCAATAAATAGAAGGTAAAAAGTAAATTCTAACTGGGATAAAGAAACGTCCTTGTAATCACTAATAAACCTTTTTTCACCAATCAATTCAATATTTCCATAAAGAAATGTTATTATTCCAGATTCGTATAATGCTAAAATCATTGTATTAAGTCTATTATATAATGGGGAATCGTCTTTAAGTAGTATACTATAGTATTTATTATTCAATAATTCATCTTGTCTAATATTAAATTTCTCACGTTCTAGTGAATATAAATTACCGAAAGAATAGTCTTCTATACAAGCAATTTTATCATTTTTTTTCATCAAGCTTATACAGTCTAAATAAGCATCAACGAATTGATTATTATCCTGAAGGCATGTATTGAAATAAAATTGTTGCAAATAAGGTCTGTAATAAACTTTATAACCCTTCAGCAATAAATCGCAAGAATTTCTTATGTCATCATATTCTAAAGACATAGTCACTAGCATTGCGTTTAATTGGCTTTGTAAATACATGTTGATTATTATTAAGCTATAAATAAAGATTGCTACAATTATTCTACTCGAATAGGACTTCGGTTCACACATCATGGACGATCCAAGAAAAGCGCGAAATACATCGAACGCAGTTGATGAATAGCTTGATTTCATTAAATGAGCAAAAAGAAGTGTATTAGTAATAAAAATTATTAACAACATCAGACGCACATACATTGGGAATAAGTATGATAATTGTTCGGTGATCGACAGTGATTTCTTTTTAGTAATCATACCTAATCCAGATTGAATGAAAATAAGTATTTCGTTCTTCCAAATACCTAATTGATAATTATCAATAGCTCTTAGTTCATACTTGCCATGTAAAACTTCATGCACTTTTCCAGTACTATTATTTTCATCGTATATATAACCAGCATCAACTTCATCGTAAAAAATATGAGTATAGTTTCCTTTTAATTTATGCAAGATCATGTTTAAATAATGCCGAACAGTACTAAACCCATCTACGTAAACTACTTTGCCACTAGGCTGAGTAAGGTTGAACATTAAACTGGAAGAAGCGATTTTGAATGGATAGTTAGTTAAATTTTTAGTTTTATCAAACCACACATTTTCACATACTGTAACTGTATCTGTAATGAAAGGTCATGAGTATAGTAAATTTCAATAGTTTCAATACATTTTAAGTTATTTTATGTTATAAAATATTCATATTGATATTGTAGTGCACGTTAACAAATTTTTTTGTATATAATAATAAGTTAATTTAGTTTGCTTATCAATGTATGAATCAACATTTCGAAATATTGTTAGAATATGTCCATTTTCTTGTTTGTACGAACCAATTTTTACCCAAAAATTCGTTGCTTTCTCAGAATATGGATTAAATGTGTATAAACTATTGCCGAATTTTAAATCATTACAAATGAATATTGCTGACAGTATATTGAATTTCCAAGCGGTTTTTAAAAATGTATATGCATGTTTACAGCTATTAATTTCTGTATTTGTTATTAAAAAACGTCCATAAATATTCCAATAAGCTGAATTTTCTAAATTATGCAAAACTAGCCAAAAAGATTGAACGTTAACTTCAATAATCAAGAATCTTTTTATAGGTAATAATTTTGTAATGGTATTATTATCCGTCGAATAACGCTTAAATTTCTTATCGCACTTGATTAAACTGCTTTTATTGTTAATTCCAAATAATATCAAAGGTTTTACTTGCAAATTATTGATTATGTTTCGGCGATAGATAGTTGAGTTTGTGAAAAGAAGGTTTGATTTGTTTTCCTATAGAAAACACTTATCAAATAAGCTGTCCTACAATAGCAATTAAAATCGTTAATGTTTTCTAAAAAATTTATAATCTCAACAAATCTTTTTACCATTATTTCGCTTAATTTTTCATCCTTATAAAGAGGTAAAGCACCAGTTCTTGGAAACAATTCATGACTCACTGAAATTTCAAAATTAATTATGCATAAAAGTATTATTATAAACAGTTTCATATACTTTGCACAAAGAGAGAATAAAATTCTTTTTGACATCATAGCTTAGAAAAGTGTCGACATGTAATATTAAAAAAAGTATTCTTACTAGCACTAACTTTTTTTCAGTACTGCATGTCGATACCACAATTATGTTGTCTTATCGATTTTCAAATTTTACAGTTTAAAGTTTCTTATTTCATCGTAAAAATAATTATCGCAAAGGATCTTATCGATGAATTTCTCTTTTTATCATTTTAAATGATCTAAACTAACCTAAAGACCACTCTTCTATATACGTAAAATTGATGCAAACAACCAACAAAAGCTTCTTCATGTAATCTCTCTCGGTAATCTCAGCGATTCACTTGGCGACACTCACACACATACATACATACATACATGTATGATCTACTGGTCGCCATCACGACCGACGTTGGGACCCCGCGCGATGATTCGATGATGAAGTCCCGGCTCGCGGTGCACCCACAAACCGGCTCGCCATTGTCCCTGCGGGGAGACTGCGGCAGGGGGAGGGGTGGGGGAGGGTTAGACCATTGAAAAGCTGCTAGGAGAGAACCGACGTGGAGCTCTGCACCCCGGTGGCAATTGTTTTGGCCGACGGCCAATTTGTTTCTATCTCGCGTGCTCGCTCCTGGCTGTCGTGCATCTCTGACACTTGCACTCGCATAATTCGAGAGACGGACGTTGCCGACAGCTTATGCTCTGGAAGGGGACAAAAAGTGGGAAGGGGGAGGTCTGTAGGTGGTAAAGAATCATTTGTCATAAACACGCGGAAGTAATTGGATTTTCAGCGTGGAGAGAGGTATGGGATTTTGCGAGAGAGTAGGTATTATTTTACACGTAGAATTTTTAAGGGTAGAAGATCTTTAAAAATAGAGTGTATATTGATGTTTGGCGGTTGGTGATCTGTACACTTTGCGTATACATGCGCGTCAGGTTGGAAGTGATTGATGATGAATAAGTGGGAATTTCGATATATCATTTTGCGGGGATTGAAATCCTGTGTATTGAATTAAAGTGTGCTCAATTTGAATTAATGTGGGCTTTCAGCGCTACGCATTTGTTTTCAAATGTCAGAGATAAATCTTTTTTTTTATGTCCAATGCTTTCCGTATCAGTTTTAAATGAACACGTATTTAAGAATATTGAAATAATTCATGTTTTTCTTCAATTCTTTATACATATTCTGCTTTTGAAATTAATTCTACAGCTTAATTAATAAATTTTTTTACTCAAGGTTTCTCTGACGTACCTTAGTTTTAAAAAAATTTTATCCTTACATCTAATTATTCTTTTTTATGTTTCAGGTATGTTGACACAGCACTTATTATTGGAATCGATGTTCTTGATCAATGTAAGTTACTACATAATTCTATGAAAATTCAAATAAACGTGTCTTAATATACACTACAGCCTTGCGGAATTTTCGAACATTTACCCTTTGAATAATTTTCGAAATGCGAAGGCAGTAAAGGAGACTGAAATGACTTTGCGAATGCCCAAAGGAATGCAACTGGGTCATTCTAAAATTGCGTTTTATAATATTGGCAAAACGTCACACTCTTTATGCATTTTCAGCGTCATTAACGCGACGGGCGTTCAAAGCGTCAAAGGAGCAAAAAGACCGAATGCGTTGGGTGTTTTATGAACATTTTCGTGAACTTCAGCTTTTGTAAAAACTAAAAGTATCATCCAAATTATTATATACAGCGTATTTACTCAAAGACTGTTTCGCTCAGTTAATGAGAAAGTTTAACTGAACACCATTTGATTAACAATTTCCGAGAATCACAGTAGCGTAGACACGAGCGTTGTAAAATATTTAAAATTTCGTTTTAGGTCTCCCTTTAATGTCCGCCGTCATTATAATTTAACCCCCTCGAAGTAATGAAAAGCAGGTTAAGAACTGCTCGCGAGAAAAGTAGATTAACTTAAAGCACAGAAGTCACTTAGCAGATTCGCAAAGATCCTCGTCGTGGGAATGAAAAACCGCGCTTCGAAATCCTACGACGACGACGACGTCTTACCTCGAGCTCAGGGCCAAAAGATTAATCAGCTTCGAGGCCAAGGGAATGATTGATGAAAGCAGCCGCGTGTCCGAAGTTGGCGAAATTTACAGTTCGCTTAACTATAAACAACGCTATACCCTTCGATATATACCACACGACCATCATTTTCTCATCTCTCCTATTTACCGAACTTTAATTACATTTTTTTCGCCCTTACTTCGTGCGCAAAGATCTACGCAATTGCTTAGTGACTTCGTCTTCTCCATTTTTAAAACACTACTCGTCCCCTACTTCTCAAAAACTTTTTCCCTCTCGATGATAGAGAAAAAAAAGCCCTCATTCATTATCCAGAGGCCCTTGACGACCATCGTATTTACCTTTTTGTCTCTTCTTCCGCACGCTCTAATCGCCACCGTCGCCGTCTTATATAGATAACCTCCTCAGCGGAGCATTCGATGACGACGACGACGACGACGTTTAATTGCTCGGCCGTTTACGAGTCGAAATGCCGCGCTAATTGTTCGCAATTATACGTGCGCGCCGGCGTAGAATAGTATAGATCGCAGGTCTCTGTCCGCGGATGAGCCGCGCGGAAGCCGCGCGGAAGTCGCGGCGGATGGAAGAATGGGAGACGGTGGAAAAGCGCGACCTTTTTAACAGTAGTAGTAATAGGGCTATTCGTTAGAGGAAAGTTTGAGGAGAGGAGAGAGGAGTTTAGCGCTTGGGAGATTTAAAGTTTTATTTTGAAGATTCGAACGGTTTGGGGTCACAGGGTAGTCAGGGAAGATGTAGAAATGAAATGTTGCGTGGAAAATCAACATTATACGCGTTATGATATATTTATAGAATAATATTGTTTTATTTACTTTGATATACCAACAGCATTATTGAAGTACAGTGAAAATACATGGACAGTAAACATAAATATACTTGTATACGTTCAAACAGCGTGTTATTTAATTTTTCACTTTATTTAACATACTCATTTAATATATTATAAATTTCTTCAAAAAAGTTAATCTGATAACGAATTAATTACATGAAATAATACGATAGCCATATGATGCTATGTATTAAAATTGAGTGTAGTAACAGGATATTAATTAATACTCATAATTTCTCAGTACCATATATATATCCATGTTGCAATTTATTTAGATTTTAGTAACCAACGTTTCGCTTCGCTGTATTTTACTACATATTAATATTGTTGGCGAATTAATGTTGTATTTTGCTTTATTTATGAAATTGCTGAAATTCGACAAAGACCTGAAATAATAACAATTAGCGCTTGTAACCGTTTGGTAACACCAACGACAGAATTTTTCGCAAAAAATTGAATAACTTTAAAAATAAAAATAAAATATCTTTTGTTTTTACTTTTAAATTCAACTGCCATAAGAAATTGTGCTTTATATTTATAAAGCCATCAAAATTCAATAAATACATTGAAAAATAACAAGCTCTTGTAACCGCTCTGCGCAACAGCATAATTCGAAAAAAGCTTTTTATAAAATTCAAATTTTACTCGCATAAAACTATAATTTGCCTATCAAAATAGCAGTGAAACTAATAGAGTTGAAAAGCCTGGAATACTTTCGTATACCATCGATCAAAATTACTGCTTAAAAGCTTTTATGGTATTCAAAATAAACAACGAATAATATAAAAATAAGTTCCGATGCCATCTTCTTAAACGCATCTTACATAAAAATACAGTTCTTCCTTCTTCATATCTCCCACATATGCAATTATAGATATACACCCAGACAGAACGAACCTCAGGTATTGTGCAATATTCCACACACAATCCAGTGCAATTGATCACGCGCAACAACTGCACATACCTCTCTCTCCCTCTCCAACACTCCGGGCTAATTTTTCCGATTAAAAGCCACTCGCTCATTTCTGTAACGTACTTGCACTCACGTTATCCAGTACTCGCGCATAACATCTGCGCTCACAAGTGTATTACACACTCTCTCTCTCTCTTTTCCTCTCTCTATACAGGCATTATTTTCGTTTTCCAGCGTGTCGCACAAAAGCTCGCGGCCGCAGCTATTTGCATGAACAAAAAGCCTATACTCCGCGCACGCGCTCTGTTTTATTATTCCTTCGAGAGTCGCCCGCTGTAAACGAACGGAATGGAGTTTAATTAGAGGGCTCGATGTGCGCGTTAAATTTGCAAGTGCCCCGCGCGTTTACGAGCGGTACCAAAAACGCCAATTGTTCATTCTCTACACTAGCGAGAGGCGCCGCATAATTAATACTCCCTCTCTCTCTCTCGCGCTCGCGCGCGCGCGCAAGTTTATGTCTTGGATTATTTACTTCTTGACTCTTGTAGCGTGTCAGTGTTTTTATTCGTCGGTGTTAGTTGCGAATGGGAAATTAGAGTACAGCGAGGTGATTGGCAATAATTGAGGGCCGAGGAGAGTATAGCGAGAAAAGAGTGGGTAAATGGCGATGAGATGTAAAACACACTCGGCTGTGCTTGGATTGCTTCGAGAGCAACTGGAAAAATGAGTAGTCATTACATCGATTGCCAGCTCTTCCCTTGGTGCGCTCTTATTCTCGTCTGCTTTTCTCCAGGTTTCAATGGTTTTGTAAGGTTCTACGTATGTAGACGAGTTATGTCCGGGTTTTACTATGTTTTTGTTTGCTTTATTCAAACACTTAGAGATACATCTGATATATTAATAGTATAGTACAACCATTTCTCTCTGTATACAAATCACATTAAATAGATTTATGAACGCCAACTTTAATTAAGTCAAAACGGTACATCTATCTTTAAAGATACACTATATAGTAATTAGAATCAGGTATATATTTAGCTCAGACGCACACTTTAACTACGGAACTAAGATACACTTTAATTTGAGCTCATATTTGCTCACTAATATAACAGTAAACGTTGTTAGTTTGCTACACATGCGTTTCCCACATGGATATAAAATCCAATTTCAAATATAAAACTTATTTTTTCAAAAAAAAAAAAAAAAAGAAAAAAAAAAAACAACAAAAATTAAACTTTCCACCCTAAAACAATTAACCGTTTTGAATTACCAAATCAACGTCACAGACAATTAACTCAACGCTATATACATCTCACATCGATATATTCTATGCATCATCACCCAACGTATATAAACCACATCCAATCATCAATTACGCATTATACCCACTCTCCATCCCTCCGCTATTCGCTAAACTTTCCTCCTCACCCGCTCTTAACGACTTCATTCCGCGCATTTTTTTCCTCCCCTCTATAGCCATACTGTTATGGTCCATTAATAATAGCCACGCACGCTACTCGCGCTATATACGAGGAAGCTGCCGAAGACGCGCGGAGCTATAGGAAAGAAATCTATACGGTCGACCGGCGTTATACTACAGCAAGAGAAGGCCCTTGAGCCCGTTATATACGTATATATATATATATATATACCGTAAATTGGATTTGTTCGTTGCTTTGTGACGGTAGAGCATCGTGCGGGCGCGTTAAAATAAAACGCGCGAATTGCCAATTCCGCAGGGTAGCTTCCTATATCCCATTTCGCGTAGTTTTTCAACCTGCCGTCGTCGTCGTCGCCTAGCTTCTTTGTTGAGCTCAGGAAGCTCGCGGCACGCATGCACTGTGTGCTTTATACCGCACCACGCTACATTTCATCGTTAGCGCAGGGGCTTTGAGCGCTTGGATCGGAAAGATCTCTGCGCTGTATTATTCTCTTCGTGTATAATTTTTTTCTTTTTTCTTGTCGTTGTCGGTTTAGCCATTGTGTTTGGGAATTTCGTAGGTGAATATAGTGCTGCACGGAGAAAATAGAAAATTTGAATGAATAAAGGTTGCTGTGTAGAATTTTTATATATATATATATATATGTTATTGAAATGTGCAATTTGTTTTTGAATATATTATAACATATTTTTAATATAATCCTAAGGTAAATTGAAGAATTGAAAAAGAATATAAATGGATTTTACGTGTTTATATACATGTGTAGTAATGCTGTATTTAATATATTTGACATATTACTTTAAAATACACTGAGAGAAATGGTCTAGGAAATTTTAATACAACTTTAGTAAAAATTACTATATTTTATACAAACGGTGG
>JAWWEQ010018097.1:0-32597 GCA_035583055.1 Torymus tubicola
GAGTGAAATGAATGGTGAAGGGTTGGGTAAAAAGAGACAGAGAGAAAATTTTTGTATATATCAAAGAGAAGATAATGGTCTCTCATCTTTTACGGTTATGCAATGTTTTTTCCGGTTGTATAAATTTCAGTTACCGGATGTGGGCTATATTTTATAAATTTGTATAGGAATAGTATATATAAGCAATACATTTAAAAAAGAAAAATTTGGTATAATAGTCTATACGAAAATAGAAAAACGAATTATTGAGCATCCAAGTGTACGTGTAATCTTTAGGAAAAAAAACTGCAAATATACAATGAATATATAGTTACTTAATTTTATCTTATCATTCGACTCGGTTATATAAACGTATATTTATTTCGTCGTTACAACAGCTACAAAATATATAACTAAAACATTTTGTCCACTAACGTTTATTTTTACGAACGTCATCAAACTTTTCTCTAAACAGCTTGATATAATAAATTTTATTGTTACACTAACAGCGTCTCTAAAAATTCTTCGAATTTCCGCATCAAAAGTAAAACAATAATAACAATAATTTTGAAAATATTTCATATATATATCGCCACCGAAACTCTACGTGTAACAGAGCAGAAACCAAACTTCTAGCGCCGTATATAATATATATATACATTACACGAACGAAAATAATTGCGGCTACAATATCAGTCGGCAGTCGTCGCGCGCTGCCGCGTGGTTTATTCACCCAAAACTTTCGGTCATGTGTATGTGTATGGGTGTATGTATGTGTGTGTGTGTTTATACGAGGAGATAGTCGAGCGCGCACAGTGGCGTCGACGTCAAGTTGAAGAACCTGAGAAAAAAACAGTGCGCTCGCACGCGCAAGCGCAGTAGAATATATTATACGTATATGTGTATATATATATATAGTTCCAACGCATATGACCTTCTTTTAGCAATTAGCGCATTTCGGCGCTGATTAAAATGACGGAGCTTATCGCGTCCAAGAGGTATTATAGTGGCGCACGGTTGCAGGCACAGTATACGAGTAGGTCACCGTGGAACGCGCATGCGCACGCATTTTTCTATATATGTATTTCATTTGTTTTCTTCGTGCCTTGATGAAACTAATTTTCCGCGGTTCTTTTTTTCGCTTGGAATATAAAATTTTACATGTATAAAAAGATGGGGTTTAATTTTATTCAATTTAGAAGTGAGTGGGTGTAGAAATAATGGAATAATAATAGAATGATAGAAAAGAGTTTTGAGATGTAAATTTTTAATATTTATTATATATAATACGAGGGATATTTATATATTTAAAGATGTAAAATTTGATCATATAATATGTAATTATACATGAAATTCGATAAATTTACGCTTTAATTTATTGTATCAAATTATTTTAATGACCGTATAAAATTATATAGATTTTCCCCGAAATAAAAGAGCTTCACTGGTCTTTCGTACTTCATCGCAGCTTATTTCGAGCACGTTGTTAAGCATGCGCTTGGCGTGCACGTAGTCGTAGCTAATCAATAACTCAGATAGCGATACTTCAAAATCGATTGTGTCTATCAGAATGTATTATACTTTTTCTGGTGCGGCTTCTTATATGCAGAAATAATGTAGATTGTAGAAACATAGCTGCTATATATATGCAATCGTATATAATATTACAATAAATCAATATGGTTTATTGTACTGTGGTTATTTATACGTACATTGTATTGTAGAATATTTTATGAAGTATACGAATCAAGTGGATTTTGGTTATTTTAAAAAGATTATTCGACCGCTGATGAATAAACCAATAGAATTTTTCTATAAAAGGTGTGATAAAATTTGCAGAAAAAATGCAGTATAGTAGACTACAACACATACATTTTTTTCTTTAAATTTTGCTAAAAAACTTTTTCTTAAAAAAAAGAACATTACACAACATATAAAAACGACGATCTATCATCGATCATCGAAATCATTCTAGCCAGAATATACTCGTCAATAACAATCTTCAAAACCGTCGTATCATTCGCTGGAAAAGGTCAACAACTGCCGTGTAGAACCTCGTCCAATTCCGTACACCGTCTATATATCCAATTCACTCGTGTCTCGTCGTCGTCGTCGTCGTCTCCTGGGCCCATATACACGTATACCTACACCTACACATGTACATTGCGAAAAGCAAGTGAATAATTACCGAGTGAACGTGTAAGCTCTACACCACCTATACCTATATACGTATACATATCCCCCTACGAGTAAGCAAGACTAGGAAGTTGATGCTCGTACGAGATTCGCCATCTCTCGTCCGCAAGAATCCCTGCCTGATGCGGTCGTATGGTGGTCGTCGTTGTGTATGCCTATATAGTCTGTGAGTGGGTCGATCTATACTAAACGTTTACCACGTTTGTACATGTGTGTGTCTGTGTATACGTAAACCTATTCTCGTTGCTGTTTATTTGTACGCGCGAGTAAGCTATGCGTGCGCTTTCTTTTAACGCGCAGCGAGTCGTGGAAATAGTTAGATTATAGGGTCGCAGCATTGTGGTTATATTACTCGAGGATATAGACGAGAGATATAGGAGAAATGGTTCTAGGTATATAGGGAGGAGGGAATTTCGTAGAGAACTGGTGATTAGCACATCAAAGGAGAGGTGCTGCGGAGATGTTGTGCAGATGCAGCGAAGTGTATGTATATGTCGTACTGTACGTCGTGTATAGATCGAATGGTAGTGATAGAACGCAAGAAAAAGAATTTAAGAACTCAAACGCTTTTTTATTGAAGCTTATATGCCTGCTTATTTGGCATTATCTCAGAAAAGGGCCGGGTTTCAAGTTTCAGCTACCGTCTAGACCAGCGCTCGAAGTCTAAGAGGTTAGCCGAAGTGTATGTGAGCTTGCTGCTCATCCATCGGCCTTTTTTCACGCTTACGTCAAACTCGACTTCTCGCCTTATTTTAAATTTCAACGAGCTTGCAACGCATCAGAGCTTCGCCGCGTAGCTGGGTATAGTCTCTTTCGAAAGTTTGATGCGAAGTATAGAGGTAACTTTAAGCGGAACGATGTAAAGACCATTTCTACTTGTATAAAAAAAGATTGCTGCTAAACTTCGATCAAAGAAAAGTATACTGTTTTGCAAGAATATATTTATTTACTTACACCTCTGTATGAAATCATGGTATAAATCATCTATGAAATCATTCGATATATTAAAATATCTATCAGCGTAAATCACTCAAACCTTAAAAAGACCAATGATTTGCACATTAATAGAGCCTGTCAGATCCACAGGAGTGTAATCATTTCGTAAATCACGCGTGAAATCACTCGAAATCCGCAATTATTGCCTCTCGGAGACAGTAATCGCACTCGCGCCACTACGACTATTTACGAGCGTATATATTTACATCCATGTATATTTATGATTCACCACTACTACTACGTTCGCACCACACGTATATATACGTACATCTATAGATACACGTATACAATGTGTGTACGTATGCAAGCTCGACGCTCTCGCGTACAGTATCGACTTGTCGCGCACTAGGCCACTGGTCGATAGACAGCACGCCGCAGGCAACTTTCTCTCACTCTACCCTGCATTATATATATATACACATAAACACGCATCTCTCTTTCCCTGCGCGTTCACCTCGCCGTCTTTCTTTATTATCGCCGAGTTTTCTCTCTCCCTCAGTCGTTCACCTATAGCCATGCGGCCAATTGCCGAAGGGACGAGCCCCTTGCTGATGACGACTACAGCGTTTGTGTGTATACGCATCACGAAAATATTGCAAGCAACTATAGCAGAAGGGAGCGAAAGCCTACTCCCTCGATTCTTGAATCTTGGGGGTGAAGAGCGAGAGCTTGATCTGGCTATTTTCTCGATGTTGTATAGAAGTATGATACGGAGGGAGATTTTTCTTCGTAGATATATATACAATTCGCAGCGAAGTATAAGAAGAAAAGTATAGTGGTTGGATTTGTTTGGTTGTTTTGACTCGTCGCTGAGACTATATAGGATGGTGTTGTTGCGATGCTCAATTTTTTAAGTTTAATGTACATTTAAAATTAATACAAAGTAATATTGAAATAAAGTGATTTACACTCTACATATATAAAATAAGTATAGAAAAGTTAAACGTAGGCGAAAATTACTCATATATATATATTCGTAGATTTCTTATTTAAACTTATAAATATTTAATACTGATATTTTATTGAATAATCAAATCATAACGCGTTTTTAATTTTATAAGTTTAAATTCCAATTAATACTCGTTAAATTGTATTCATTCCATTTACCTATATAATAATAATATATTTAACTCTCGGTTAAAATCTGTAAATGAAACCGTTCAAATTGTTAAACGCTTGGAATGCGAAATATACTCAAATTTCAACAGAATCTTTCGTATATACATATATATGTATAACGTTGTCACAAATATCCATATGTTTTTTTAAAATAACTAATACCATTCCGCATACTAAATAAACGACTCAATTATAAGCCATAAGATGCGAATCACCGTTAACAACATCTTCAAGTAATTTATAAATATAACCCTTATTGAATTAACTTGCGATAAGTAAATATATTGCAATGGTTATATAGTTCTTCACACGACTGTGTATCGACGCATATATTTCCACGGTAAAATATGTATTTCGAGGTTCATCGGGACAATGAAGAGAGAGAGAGAGAGAAAGAGAGAGAGACGCTTGCGAATGAAATAATAATCGTCGTGAATTTTTCAACACTCGCAGGCTACTTGAAGGTTCTTCAGCGCCGTTATTTTTCCACGCGCGCGTATATACCGATTTTCAGGTCTCTAAAGATAGATTAAGCACGCGCTTTTTCTTTTCAATCGATGGGTGCTGCAACGCTTGCCGCATATATTCCTCTGACTTCACTATATACATATATGTGTATACATTTCTGTGTATATGTGTGTATGCTTCTCGTTATGTTTTGAAGTTTTTTTTTTCCTCTAGTATATCTTTTGAATTTGTTTGTGACGAGTGTGCGGCTGGTTGTAGTATGAAGTTTTACCTAATTGAAAGTACGATACGGCTTTGTGCCTTTTGTATAGTAGCTTTGACGTTCATTACTGATGTGTGTATATGTAGCTAGTATTTTTTTCAGTTAAAAAATACAAATTTTTCCTTTTTTTCCATTTCAAAGAAAAATTGTAATAAACAAAATGTAAATATTACGAAAAAAAGAAATACAGTTAAAAATATTATTGCCTTGTTTTTAACGTCAATATTCCTTTTTTATGTTTCAGGTATGATTACACCGCGTGTACTGTCGATATACCAATCGCGATTACATATGTTCGTGAGTTGAAAAAAATAACATTACTGGATAATAATTATGGGATATTAATTTTAATCACTTTATTTTACTGAAAATATTCGCATTATACATCGTTACTTAGATTAAAAGTCAACTGGTTTTACAACTAAAGTCTCATGGTATAGCTTCATCCGAACAATGTGACAAATAAATCAATAAAATATGTTAAATTCAAATTCCCCTTTCAATCATTTCCGTACGATCATTAACTCGTTATGGAACCTAACGAATCATTATACTTCAACCATATTTTCATAATTCTGTTATAACGTTAATTTATCATAATGCTTTTGATATAATCATTTATGCAATTATATCATGCTTATTCTCACTTTACCATATTATATTCATCTCACTATATTTCTTTAACAAAATCACAAGCACTACACTTATATTTCTTTCATTCCCAATCTACTATATATACACATCTAGCAAACGAAAACTTTTGCATCACTCCTTACAAACTAGCCCAAATCCTCGACACCTTAAAAACTTTTTCATTCTTTTCCCTACACACACACACACTAACTACAGTGGCAGCACCTTCGCTCACCTTACCGTGTGTATATATATATATGTATATATGTGTACACTCGCGTATACGCGACGGCGTCGGCGTCATAAATTATTGATAGTCCCATAGTCGCGCGAGAACAAAAGTCGCCCCGAGCGCTTTTCAGGTCACATATATACACAAACACACATATATATAGATAGAATCGTGTGTGTGTGTACACCTATAGAACCACTCGTCTGTTTCTTTTTTTTTTCTGTACGATTATGCGGGCAAACCACACGAGGAGCAACTCGAAATTGCTGCGGCTGCATTATTAATTTTATACGCGAACGAACGTGGATATCATGCCGCTCTTTGTGGCTCTAATTGCTCGGACATATATATGTTATTTGGTCACTCGTCTCTGTGTATATTAGTTTGCACGGGGGTTTAATTGGTAATTCGGTGCGGGATGATGAAAAATCAAGGTGACTGATTGGATAGATTAAATAGCAGTATAGAAATATGAATGAGGTGAAAAGAAGTAATGAAGAAACGTTCGATACTATATACCCCTTATCTTTTCCATTGCTTTTGCTACATACTTCTATATAAAAGTACACATATTTATTTTTCCAATTTTAATCCCCGAAAAATGTACGTCATTAGCGTAATAGCCAAGCTAAATCCTCTCGTCCTTCATTCAATAAAAAAAAACCATTCATATATACCAAATCCGAGCCAAAATCGAATTCTTTCAAAACCCCCGCGTACACACGGTTTGCTGACTAAACCTACACACACACATGTATATGTATATACTCTAATTCTCTCTTTCTCGCTTCTCTTATACTATACACGTAATATCGAGCTTGTTTTCATTCAGTTCAGTATACTTACGGCGCGATTCACGTGAACGTGTGTTCATAACCGTGTAGCAGTGGTTTTTCCTTCGCGTTCAATCCTCAAAGTACATTTATACGTGTATATATATACGCATACGACAATTTTTTTATAATACCTTCGCTATATATAAATATCGACATATACTACTAGTAAAGATTATTCTTGACGCTGATAACCGATCGCTTGTCCTTCGCTATGGATGTTCTTGAGCTTCTGCTACGAGTGAGGATATATATATCTACATACGTATACCTGTGTGTGTGTGTGTGTGTGTGTGTGTTTGATGCGTCGTTCTTTTGGGTTTGTGGCGGCGTTGTGGTTCTTGTGTCCCGTTGCGCTGAATGTATAATGAATGAATGGAGAGTAGAGAGAGGATATAGTGGTTGGTTTCGTTTTGAGTGATTTTGCGGTGTGTGTGTGTGTAATGCGCGTAAACAAATATACTTATGGAGAGAGATGCATATTATGTACATTTGCTTGCTTTTATAACGAAATTCCATTTTACCATTAAATGTATATACTATTTATTAATTTACTCGATTAATGGTATAAGATTTATCGATTCGGTTGTTATTTTCACGATATTTTATGCATTTTATTTATATCTTCGTTCATTAAAGGTTTGTTTACATAACTACAAACCTTTACTGATTATTAAATATTTACATTGAAATATCACATTTCAGAACTATATATGTATTCTGTAATACACAAGTGCTTTCAATAATCTACTTAATTGAGGGAAAAGTTAACATGAAGCCCCGCAGCTTGCTATCCTCATTCATTATACCTTTTTAATCTGTTTAGCAATATTGCATTAGTCGAAATATTGATGGCGAATTTTAATCATGTTTCGTTTGAGCTGCATATATACGCTATGCAATAAATACTAAATTTCCCGATAAATAAATGCAATTTCAATTCGTGGAGCGAATTTATCGTTATTATAATTCGATTCGGGTTTCGTCGCGGAATGAAAATTATATATTTGCGATAAATTAATGATATTTGGCGACGAAAAGTAAAATTACAGTATACTGACTTGATTTTGACATACATACAGACATATATATGATCGTTAGGAAAATTAATCCTTTGTAATAATCAATCACTTTTAGTATATAGATTGAATACGAATAGTTCAATAACATATTTCTAAACGTTTCAATTAAATCGTGAAAATTGGTTTTGACTGTACAGTGATGTATTTTATTCGATTTATTTGTTAACACTTCATATCAATTATATATCTATTTACAAGCAATTACAAGAATCGTGGTTTTGAAAAATTGTTTGTTTGATCAAATTTCGAATAGTTAAAAAAGGACGATGAAAAGTTGACATAACAAACGTTATACTATTAAGATCAATATTATATTACCATTTAATCCTTCGAATACAAAACCTCTTATATAATATTTGTTAATAATTTCAACTCCTCGTTTCATAAAAAATTAAACATCTTAAATATATAGTCACTATTTTACAGAATCCCTGTACCTATATACATTCCGTTTTTTCCTCTACACACTTCTATAAAAACCTTTCTAAACCTTCCCACTCGAAAACAAAAAACTTTCCAATTTCCACCTCAACACCTTCCAGACTCCGGCAGCAAATTCAAAAACACACATCCACCGGGCGTCAAATTCATTCATTCGTATATAGCCGATGCTCACTCTCGTACTCACGCCGATATTATTTCGCCCGATGGCAATTACACCGCTAATGAATAATAGCCGCGGGGAGGAGGAGGCTTCTCGCATCACGCGCGCATGTAACGTAGTCCGCAGCGAATATATAACACAGGGCGACGATTAATTGAACGAGCCGCGGTGGCGAGGAAATCGATGCGCCGCTGCTATACGCGTGTGATTACGTATCGGTGAGCTTTTGTGCATTAGCATCGTGGTCACTATCTTTTTTAGCTGGTGGTGGTAGTGGTGATTTGAGGAGTTTTTTTATGATTGGGTTGTATGATAGGGTTTGGGTGTGAATTTTGGTGATATGGTGGTGATATATATTAGAGATGACGTCGTGTGTTACGGCATAAGGAATGTTCAAGTGCAACGCGTAGTTTAGAACATTGACGTCACTGGAAAAGTCGAGCAACAATGCGCTTGAGCGAAAATTCGATGAATATAGTGTGAGAAATGATAATACATTTGTGTACTGCATTCTTCAAATTCTCGGTGTGTTTGTAAACAGTACGTCTGAGCAATAGGAATGTTACCAAATCTGACATCTATATTATTTCACATTGATCCCTAAATCATCATCGAAGCCGGTTTCAATTACTATTTAAAAAAATTTTCCATAAACAGTCTATTTTTTCGGTGATTTCACATAAGATTTCAAGCTATGAAATCTCTTAATTATTCCACTCGCCACAGTGTAAATTCCAATTCCTCATCGCTACGCCATTCCAATTAAAACTATCCTTCTTCCACCCTGTTAATTCTCGTGAGTACTGCCAAACCGTATCTCCACCTCATCGGTGTGCATCGCAAGGTCGTAAAACGTAGTTTGGATATAGGAGCCAAGACAAACGTTCCGATAACCGTTCGTAATTCCGATATTCCCTCGTATATACGTCTCCGCGAACTTTCGCCCGAGCGGTTCGTCTTCGTCGTCGTTGCTACTCGTATAGCAACTTCCGCGAGAGAGAGAGAGAGCGTATCCCAAAGATTTGCATTGTAAATTAGGCGAACCTCGCAAATATTTCCTCCCACTACCATTCCTCTCTCTCTCTCTGTCTCGCTTTCTTTCTTTTTTTGCTCTTTGTTTGCCTCTCTCGGCTGTCGCTTGTATAATAATGCGCTTCTTCTTACTTTATACCCTTCTCGTGAGTTTCGTGGTTGGAATTCGGTGGTTTCCGGTGTAAACAAACGTAGATTATGAAGCTCAAGGCGCTATGGGTTAGTTGATAAGAGGGGATAAGCAAAAGGAGCATGATTATGATAATGGTATGACACTAGTTCTAATGTGCTGTTCATATGTGTATATATATATTGTTGGACGCAATTGTAATTGTAAATTTTCAAGGTGGGTCAGTGACCCAGCACGCGCAAAAGAGGAAAAGTATTGGAATTCAAATGTATCGGAAGTTTATTTTAAATATTTATGCGAAACTTTGAGCGAGTTGCGCTTGCTGTTATTAAAGAACTGGGGTTCTTCGTGCTGGTATTATCATTGATACAGGTCGCGAATTACGGTTGAAAAGTATTAGCAAGTCTCTTTTTTTTTTGTAATAGATGGAAGAAATTCATGGACACGAGTTATTTTGTGATGTCATATTGCAACACTCGTGTACATATATTGACCTTAAATCAAAAAAGTAAAGTAGGAGAACTATGTAAAAACACTTCGTTTTAACATTATAGGCACAACTGCACTGCCCAGAATAATCTTGTAATAATAAAAAGGTTTGTTTTATTGTTATTCAGAATTTTTGTTTTTAACGTTTTTGCGTAAACTGAAATCCTGTGCAGTTCTTCTTGACGTTTTTAGCTCTTTTTCATTGTTAAATTGTCCAATGTTACTTGTAATAAAAAAAAAATGATCCGCATAAAAAAGATCTGTTTTAATTAGTTTTAGCATTGGATTTACGTAAAACTGAAAAATTAACGGAAAATTGAACATTCTTTAGTTATTAGAATGAATTCTTCATTTATTGTTAGCGAACAATCTATCTAGATATTACCTCACATTGGTTTATAGTAACGTTCATTTTCAATAACAATATCGCCATATATACTTTTACTAACCACTTTTACAACCTCGAATCTGTGCGATTAAGTTCAGCCGGCTTCTTCCTACCTCCAATTTCACCAAATCTCCCACATAAAGCCGATGACAAAACCGCTCGTATCATATACATTCCCATATCAATAGGAATGTGCAATATGGGTTCTAATCATTCTCGATCTTTTCTTTCACTGAATTCATCATGAGCCTCGTAACCGTGATTGGCAGTAGTGGAATTTCGCTCTGCTGCGATATTCACATGAAATATTCCGTTTGACACGTCCATATATATACACGTGTGTGGGTGGATGTGTATGGCTGCAGTTTCGTAAATCACTTTGATTTAGCGAATGCAAGGCTGATTTGTACGCGTGTAGTTGCTATATAACAGCATTGGTCGTCGTATTATTGATTTTCCTGCGCGTTTTCTTGCGCACGCTTCGTTCGCGCGCATCTACACGCCGGGTTATGTGCAGTGCGGTTTTGAATTGCAAATCAAAGGTTAACTTAATAGATTACTGAGAAGGGTCTTAGGTTAAATCTTAAGTATTGTGAATTTATGATACTTTCTTACTTTTTTTTTTATACCTACGGGATATGCGGTATAGTTATAAGTTTTAATTTAAAATTTTGCCTGGAGACAAGAATGATGGCAGCCAACATGGGCGGTTTTTTTTATGTATATATATACCGTAATGTTTATGGGAGGCGAGCGTTATCGCAAAACGATAGCGTGACGAATTATTACAGTGATAACACAGTTTGGCGCGACGCATTGGAAAACGATTGCGCGGTATCTTGTATCTGCGCGACGCCCATTTTTACGTTCTTTAATGATGACATTCATTTGATTCTTCGTAATTTTTTAATATTCCGTCGCTGCAGTCGTTGTGTTATATATAGTGAAGGAATGTATACGTGTATTGCAAGTAGATAATACAGTGTACCGCAGATTTATCATGCTAAAAGGAAGTAATTTATGGAGAAAATAAAAAATTATTCTCACTTTTCAAGATAAATACTATATTATCCTCGCGTATAACTTAGAGATGTTATCAGGTTTCATTGGACTATAAGCTAAAGATAGTATGGTAACTCGAATGTGCTTATGTAACTGTTACGTATGTGGAACATTAATTAATTACTTCTACATGTAACAATGAGTGCGCGAAATTTATATTAATGATTACTTACTTCTGAATCAAAAGATCCTTACCTTTTTTTATATGACAAGTAGTTTATTTATAATTAATGTGTAAAAATTGTTTATTTTATACGAATTAATTATAAACAAACTACTAGTCATATCTAGCAATATTAAATCATTTCCACATCCCTAGTATACAAAATTAAGCAACGACTTTATATTTCAACGCAAAATTCAGTAACTCACGTTACCATATACCCATAAACCAATCCCAATTGTCATCGACGTTATTTGCCGAAGTACGTTGCTGAATTCCGCAGAACGTAATATACCTCGTATACATCGCCAAGGTGAACTTTAGGCGACTTTTACGATTCGCGCATGACTCAACCTTGCTAGTCGTCGATTTTATCTGGCGAACCAGTGAATTGGCTTGGATGTAGCGGCAATTGTCCTAAGCAAACTTGAAATCTCGCTTTCGACCGGTATTTTCGGATGGACTCGGTGACTATTGCTATTCTCGACGACATGTTCTTTGTCAAGATTTTTTCCTGTTTCCGTGAATTTGACATGTTGAAGTTTCTATGATTTTCTTTGATGTTTTTGCTATAATTAATAATCGTTTAGAGTTTTTTTTTGTAAAACCTAAGTGTATTAGAAGAAAATTGATCTCGAAGTCTTTAAAAAACTTAACAAAAAGCTAAGGTACCATTGTTTAGAAAACATATATCTACACGTCTCTCACCACACCACTGATCCCTACAAATCCCAAAACCTCAAACGGCCGTCTCTCTTTTTCCCTTGCCACTACATCGCTATATGGCTCCTTTTCGCGACCGGCACTCGTAAAACCGAACTATACGGAGGCACAGACGCGCAGACACACCTCGTACCCTCACTCTTTCATTTGTTTCTCTTATCGGTCCGCGCGCGTGTTCCTCCTCCTCCTTCTTCTCGCTTTATCTCTCTTCTACTACTCATGCCTGTGCGCGCCTGCTTGTAACAAGAAACTCGCTTCGTCTCTCCCTCGAGCTCTGAATTTAGAGGAAGAGAGAGAGAGAAAGGGAGTTACTCATCCAGTTCGGTCGGGATCTATTCCTAGACGCGCTGGCATTCCGCTCGTCTTATTCTCGGAGCTCGAAGAGAGAGTGAGAGAGTGAGTGAGATTCGATTCCCTCCCTCCCCGTTCCCTTTTCTTTGCTATATATCCGCGATCGCTTTTACGAAACGAGCGGCGAATTGAAATTATACGGGGGGAGGTAGAGAACGTGTACGTATACTACGTGCTCTCGCACCTGAACAGTGACTCGTGTTTTCGTGTGGGTTATAGTGAGGAGAGGAGGGGAAATGGTTTTTCGAATTTATCGAGTCGTTCGGTATAGTCGGGCTTTTCACTTTTTTTCGTACGGGTGGAGAAGGAGGAGGTATGTTTTATGCAGCGAGCAAGGATTCTTTTTTTTGGGGGAGGGGGAGCTTTTTCGGGTATTGCGTAGACGTTCTTTTGTAGTATTGGGTATAGGTGGGATAATGGTTTTCACAAGTGGAATCGTAAAAATTTTACTCGAAGATTTTGAATTCGATATAAAATTTATAGAAAGTGTCTGTAGTCAACGGTTGACAAATTGTTCATGTTATTGTTTACGGCAGTTTTTATTATTCTTTAACAATATTAGCATATTGAATTTGCGAACGAATTTCCATTCCATTACCGATCGTGTTCTATTTTTGCAATTGAATTCCAATTTGTGCCAATTTGTAAAATGCAATTGGAGAAGACATGGTTTGAATTTTTTTATACTTCTCCGCATAGATAATGGATGTTGATTTTATGGAAAAACAATTTCGCGAGATGCTCTAATAGTATTATGTAAACTGATTACGTTGATTGGTAACTTAAAATTAAGTTAAAAATAAAATATAACGTGAACTTTATCTTAATTTGATCTAGTTTACAGTTATTTTACTTCTTTAAGAGCCATACGGAACTAATCCAACTTTTGCACTGGCCAAGTCGCGAAAAAGAGGCGCACGCGGCCGCGAAAACGTTACGACTTTTGTTTGCATGGAAAGCATTTTCGTGTAAAGGCTGTTTCAAGTTTACGAGCCAATAATTCGGTGGCGCGGTCGGTCGGTGTGGTGCTGTGAACTTTTCTTTTTTTTTCTTCTTTATCCGGCCGCCTTTACTGTGCCGTGAAAATTCAAAATTACTTATTGGGGTATGAAGCTCGATACGAAACCCTTTTAAGAGCAACGGTGAACAGAAAAAAAAATTTCGTTTTACGTAGAGTCTGGTGCGAAACACTTTTTTACTTTTCACGTTCTTTTGATGCTGTGTTCACCTTCGCGAGTTAGTGTTTGATTTGAAAACATTTGGGTAAATATATAAATTCTGATTCACCTGTATTATGTACGTTGTTCTAGTTTCCTCGGTAAGAATTTATGAGGATAAAAAAAATAAGAATTAGATTAAAATGGATTCTTTTAGGTAGCATTGGTAATTATTTTTAGCTCTTTTATCAGTCTGAGAAGTAAAGACAAAGTGTCAAATTTCATCTTTTAGGAACTTTAGACTTCGATTTATATATAACTTCACGAACAACAAATAGATGATATATACACAGTCAAAACGACCATATCACTCGAAAAACTTGACTTCACATGAGCCATCGTTTCACTCGACCGTTCAAAACTCGAAAATCGGCACGTCTCCGTCGATCGACCAACGACTTTCTTCTCTCACCTTACTACTATACGCGCAGGTCGCTCGTTACGGCGCCTCAGGGATTTCGAAGTCGCTGCTACTGCATGCACGCGTGGAATCGAGAAAAACCGCCCTCTAGGGATTTTTCACCCCCTCCCCCCCTTCTACGTCGTCTTCGTTCCCCTCCTTTCTCCTTGCGCAAGCGCGATTAATCGTTTTTTATTTATTTTTCAACCGCAGGACGCGGCCCTCGATCGATCTGTACGCTGGCACATCAGGAGATATATAAGCGGTTATATGGATTTCTTTGAGGTGCAGAGAATTTGACGGTTTTATAGAGAAAGTAGAATTCCGAGTTGTTCGTAGTTAGTAGTGGATTGTTAAAAATGTTCATCAGTTAAAAAGGATCTTTTGCATAAAAATTTATATAATAAATGTAATGTAACTTTTATATAATTCGTACATTTAGTTACATGTGGTATGTAACGCGATATGTATATATGTTTGTAAACAAATAGTATGTCACGTATCATTATTTAATAATTTCTAAATTACTTCTTATATTCCCAGCCTAGAATTGCATATATATATATATATATATTGAAAACAATGAAATAATCTACTATTATATAAAAGTCATTTTGTATTTATTAAAGGGTGCTTATAAATATCTAATTGATGGGGAACGTGGAAATTTTCGGAAATTATATGATTGTGTAATGTTCATCGAAATCTGTAAATAAAAAAAAAAGATTCATGTTGAAAAGTACGATGAATTGTAAATGAAAATCGAGTAATGTGAAAAAAATAAAGATTGCGACCGACAATCAGTACTAATTGTGTTTTTTCTGTATAAGTAAATTTTTCAGTAACATAATATACTTAAACTAATTATTTAGATTTTGTATTAATATTTTAATGCGCTATGGCGAAAGGCATCCTTATTTAATACAATAACAAATTGTTATTGTAAATGATAAAAAGTTTAATAAAAATATTTTTTTTGAACACGTATAATAATGGGCGTTTAAATGAGCAAATATACGAACCGTTACTATTATATGCAGTAAAACGAAATAAACTGAAGCCTTTGCTTTAAAATTTTCTTGTATTTACAAAGCGCTGCAAATATTACTGTAACAATTAATTTCTGTATATTAAAACAATTCGAAGCTTGAAAGAGCTTTAACTCAATAAAGCTATTTTAAATTTTAATAGCACTTATATACATTACAGTTTATTTTAAATGCAGAATGTTGTTTTCATGAATTCATCTGTGTAGATAAACTCTTGAGGAAAATTTAATACTCCATCATTTAGCGAAGTTCCAGGCTATTCTGCTAAGTTAGTGAGAAATGAGTCCAGAAATGAAGTTTCTCACAATTTGGGAGGTAATGCAGTTTGTCGGAATGAAAATCAAAATGTTTGTGTAATTTCTTACTAATCTATAAATGTAGATTTCCTTTTTAATAATTTTAGTGCATTGCTGTTAATTAAGATAATAATTCATCGATTCGTTATAAAACTGTTTAAAGATTCATTTCTTGGTGTCTATATGAAAAACTATTAACTTGCCAGTTTAAAAAGTTTCCCGCGTTTTTACGTTTGATTGTTTCTGTTTTATATTCATTGCTCTCCTGACTTTGGGAATTTCCAGATTCACGCAGGGTGATTGATGGAATTTTTTTTTACAAACAGCCACACAATTCCACGCAAACTCACTTTTGCGATTGAAATTTTTCCTTTTTTTGCAATCCAAGTGTGATTGATTTCTTCATTTCTAAAATTTTATTGCACGAAATAACGTAATTCGCATTTCATAATTGTATTTTATAAAGCGACTGCTAGATAGATGAAACTTTTCTGCATCGTTGTTTTCTATCCTTTTTTTCATCAGCAAGTTGGACTTTTGGTGTTTGGCAGAAGAAAGTTAAATTTGAATTAAGTGTAAGCTATGCTGCCAAAAGTTTTATCAGAATATTGTATGGAAAGATGAGAAATTCTCATTGGCAAGTTTTGAGGTACTTAATCACAACACTAAAAGTCAGATAAATCGTACTTAAACTTTAAATTGACAGAAACTTGTATCTTTCAAAGTTTTTTTAACATTTGGACTTAAATTCAACTGTTCGGACGTACTAAAAGGAATATTTTAATTACGCGAAAAACACTTTAATCATTGACACCAATCAAATAGGGAGTATCGGTAATTGCATTCCTAAGCTATATCTTCAAACATTGAAATAGAAATTGACCAGACACTGTCAGATGATAATCCAATGTCTCTGCTGTCGACGTTATAATTTATCTTATAAATTGAATTACGATAATTTAACTGTGGTATTTTTACGAGAACTATTTATATTATATGTTTTATTCTTGACTTTTAGGCAGTTCCGAATAGTAAAGAAATGTTTCTTCCGCATATATTCTAAAAATCTAGAAATTTTCTTACTTTGTTTATAAACGCAATATTTCATTGTCCTTAGCCACCCAGCAATATATCAATTCAACTGAAGTCAAAAGAAAACACGAGTCAAAGACCAGAAAACTTTGAAACCTCTCATCCGCAATCCCTTCTCCATATCTCACCTGCAACGCAAAAAACAGCAACGATATATAGGAAAGAAATAAATTTCCGGCCGACCGACAGGGTTAAAAATGTCGCGAATCCGAGCATCCCCCGCAGCAGGTCTGTGAAAATTTTCAGAGCGTGAAAAACACCCGACGCAGAGAGACAGAGAGAGAACAAAGGACAAAAAATCCGCAAGAACGAAACATAATTCCCCCGTATATCACGCGCTCGGGTCCCGCAGGAAAAAAGAAAAACGCGAGTTGAGGAAAAAATGAAATTCCAACTCACTCGCGCGCGAATAGCCAGCCAACCCGCCGCAGTATATAGTAGCGGTCGCAGTGGTGGCGCTGCTGTTGCTGCTGATGCTGCTGGCCGGCTTATATAGGTCAACCCGGCGCTGGTTATATAGATTTTTAGAGCGCTCGCTCGCTCGCTCGCTCTCCCTCCCCTCTACTTGCGCTCTCTCTCCCCCTTCCACCCCACCCGTCCCGCCCTTATTCGGCCGGCGGCCAACGGGAGAGAGCGCCGTCCTCTCTATCTATCTAGCGCGCAACGGACTCACCCACATTCGCTCTGCAGTACTATAGCAAGTGAGCGTCTTTTTTTCATTTTCTTGGTTTTAAGGGATGTGTATATATATATAAGTTCGTAGGATCGGTGAAGAAACCGATGGGTTGTGCGCTTGGTACAACGTTATATCGATAAGGGAGTCTGAGGGGAGAGTAAGGATGTCGTCTGCTACTGGTGATGAGATTCGTTGAGCTGGAACTAGTCTTCGATTTGTTGTCAGAGGGAGAGAGAGACTGCCGTTAAATTGTATTGGATCGTCAAGTTCAATTGAATTGAAATGAATCTTTCAATTGTTGAACAATTTCGTTTGTTCTTCAACTTTATTAGTTTGTTAACTCATTTTAATGGAAGTTTACAAGAAACTAACATATTTACTCTATCCAATATTATAACTTTGGCAAAACTTCTTATTAGTTATTGAAAGTTCAGAATTTACTTTCCGTATGTTTCTATATTTTCCAAGTATAGGTTATTAGGAAATTAGTAATTTTACTGTTTTTTTTGCATTTATGTTCTCGAAATTGATATTAAATAAAGATTTTTAATTTATTGAAAGTTAAATCTTTAGAGAAACTTGAACTACTTAATTGGTCAGAGTTATTGCATCAAGCACTGCAATGTGCAATTTCAAAGAAAATAAAGTAGAAGATACTACATAAAATATACCAGCAATAAATAAATTTGCGTAGAGAACAAGTTTTTATTTTTATTGAAACCCACAAATCAATATATTTAATACCTTTAAGTCATAAAAATATTATTTTCTAAATGTAGTTTTTTCTATACAAATAAATTTACCTTTCCACAAATCCTGAATACCCGCTCAACTTTCCAGCTATTTTATCGTCTATCGATACTCTCTGCAAATCCAAAGCAAAACTGTACCTTTGCCCTAGTTCCCCTGCGCAAAAACAATATTCCTGCCTCCCCTTCCTCCCTATACTTCTTTATCCACTGAAAAATCATAATAAAACGCGGGAACGAAGAATCAAAACGAACCGTAACCTAACCCTCTATCCGCAACGAGAGAGACCCAAATAGCAACAGACAACAAAAGAGGCGCCGTGTAATAAAAACTTTAATCAAACGTCAATAAAAAAGAACGGAGCGAAGAGGGAGAAACTCGCGCGAGAGGCACTGCAGGCGAAAAATATTAGAAGGAAGAATAACGCGAGAGCGAGAACGAGGAACGAGGGGGAACTAGAGTACGAGAGAAAGAGAGAGGGTTCCCCGCGAATCCCCAGGAATGTGGGTCGCGTCCCAGAAGCGTCGGCACCCTCGTAAAATCCCCGATAAATGAGGCGTCTCTCCTCCCACTCTCCACATGCGCGCGCAGACTCGATACTACTCCCTCTTCCAAGCGGCCGAGGGGTTCGCGGTCACTGGAGATGTTCTCTCCGCCACTGCTGCGTTTTTTTTTGCACTCACCCTTCGTATAATACTGAGAGACGAAAAGAGGGAACGATGTTTGCTCTTTTCTCTTCGTCGTATCTTCTCTTTTTCTTCTGGTTTTGAAATTCCGTGGCGTCGTCTGCTACGAAGCGGATAAGTTTGGCGGTAACCTTGTTTTCAGGCCTTGTTCTGTATAGGATGAAGTACAGGATTTGAGGTTAGGTTTGGAATGGCGATGGAAAAGTTAGCCGGAAAGTAGTAGATGAGATAAATTATAGTTTGTATTGCTTTTTTTGAAGCATTTAGGGTCGATATTGTGTAACCTACTTACCAAAAATTATGAATGAGTCAATGAGATATAGAAACATAGTGACATTGTCTGTTATTGGTTATTTATATAGATGCCGGAATTGAGCTTTCGTGGATTAGTTTTAAGCCGAAACATAAAATAAATATCAATTATCAAAGGTTTGTAAATACATTGTGACAGATTTGAAGTAAGAAAACAAGTATATATATTCGTCCATCCAATTATTATCATCTAAACATGTAAACAATCATTATTAAAACATCAAATATCGCACATCTAACCTCAAAAATACAAATTTACAATCGACATTACATCATCATTCCGATTACCAATAAAAAAACTCAGTTCACTTCGTGTAATTTAAACTTCAAATTCCACTTTCAAATCTCTCTCGTCATCTTCCGCAGCAATCGCTAAAAAATATTTTCCCTCGCGCGAAAGCACGTACGGAGGAATAGAAGACGAGAGCGAACGCCGCAGGGAGAATAATATCCGTACGCCCCGCGGGCAGCGTCAGTGCAGAGAGAGGGAAGGAGAGAGAGATTCCCCTGGATATCGATTGCTCGTGACGTCGTCGTCGTCGTCGCAGTAGTAGATAGTAGTAGCAGTAGCGCAGTGCAAGCTCCTCTCACTATATATATATATACACACTTGCTTCGCTGTTTACACGAGCAAACGCGTGTGTGTATACGCACACTATATATATATATATATATATATATACACCCTACGCCTCCGCTAAATCTCCGGGATGAAATGCAATCGCGCGGAATTAAATTTCCGCCTTTTTGCCCGTTTTTATATATATGTATATACCTTATACTAGCAACGGTAATGCCTGAAATATGGGAATCGGAATTTTTCGCTCCCGGGATTGAAGTGAGCCAATTTTCTTGAAAAATTTTCCCACGGAAGAGGTTTTTAATGTACTTGAGGAATGTAGCGAGATGTAATTTTAAAAAAATTTTTGCATATAAACCTGCTGGTAGGATTAAAATTGAAAAAAAATGAACAGTTGTGGGTTCAATCTGTGTAATGAAAAAGCGTAATGGCCGAGAATATAATTTCCGGTCGGTTGTTTTCTTTTTTTTTAGTACTGCAGATAGTCGCGGTGAGATAATCTGGTTTAGTTAATTAGCGCTACTTTATATATTTTGTTTAAGCTGTAAATGCAACGTTATTTTTGTACCACGTTAATTTGTATGTTTTAAAAGCCCTGCTTAAAAGGCTTACACTCGAGCTTTTGAGTTGAACTATTGCTATTAAATCAACTGACCTGAAATCTCAATTTAAATTAATTGGAAATTCGTCAAAATTGTAATAATAAATAAACATTTGCTTCGAATTATTGAAATAAACGATAAATCCTATTATGTAGTAATAATATTTTTCTTTTTTGTTTCAGGTATGCGTGTACAAACGTCTACATAACCAAAAACAAAACACTTTTGACACAAAAGTAAGTAGTAGAACAAACAATGTTAACCTAAAAGTTTTCAACATCTATATACTATCACAAAAAATATATAATCTTCAATGTTATATGCCGATGTAAACTTAATTAAATTTCAATCAAAAAGATTCAGAACCCAATATACTTATAGTTTAATCGGTATATATTCAATTACGTTTAAAATTTCAATTAAGAGCGATGAAAAATGAAAGTTTTTTTCCTATAGTTTCATCGTGATTGTAATAAGACCAGTATCGCTAAAATATTCAACTGATTTTTCAAGCCCTGCCTCGCAAGTTTAATTACAATTAAAGTGCAAATTTTCAAGATTGCCCTTATCTCTGATAGAAAATTTTTCCTCCAGGCTCATACTGACGCCTTTACCTTTATCATTCTGAGACTCGTTTTTTTTTTCTAACGTTGATCCTTAACGTAACGCGATTCCACCTATAGTTTCTTTACAAAGACTCTTAATACACTTTTTCCCCTAGATTTTTCCACGACTATTGACATTACCTCGTTTCGTTTGATCTGTTAAAACTCGTCCGCGATTTCCCTTGCACGCTTAATCATTGAAAATATTTTATGCGATGCTCTATTGACTTTTTTCCCCTCTCCACCCTGCGCGTTCTTATTATTTTCTTTTCCAGATTGATTTGCCTTCGAGGAATATATCTTCTCCTCTTGCGGAAGTTTACTTCCTTCCCGTTCATCGAGTTTCTCCTTTTTGAGAATCGCAATAGCGTCTGTTGATTTTTCCATTCGCTCGTCTCGGCTGGACTGCTACCCCCCCCCTCTCTTAGTGATTTCTTTTGCTGTAAAAGGAGAAAAATAGGATGCATTTTATTCTGCAATTCAGTAAATACTTGGAAATTGGATATATATTTTACTTTCTTTTATTTACATAAAAATATAGTACAAAATTCAACTATCTGTTGTTCTCCTTACCCTCAACTCTCCTCATTACAAGTAGCTTATTTTTACATTTCATTTGAAACCTTACGCCTTATTCTATTTCTATTATTATTAATATTACTATTTTTTTAACGTTCATCAATCGTTCTGTCAATTACTATCACCAGCAAACAGAGAAAATTTTGCCATAATCATCAGTAATTGGATCTGAAACAATGAAATATGTTTATGCTTTTTAAATTTAACATGATTTCGTATAGCAATAAAAACGACGGATTTTCGTACACAAGATATATAAAATTACAAATATCATTACAATACCTGATCCCCTTGTAATCTACGCACAACCAAAATAACAACCAGATCTACAGAACGTACTGTCCATTCCACTCTCTCTCCCTCTCGTGTTTTTTTTCAGTTTCTCGACTCGTCTCCTTCCCTCTCTCCCCACAGTAGCAACAGCAGCAGCAGCAACGGCTGCCACCAACCCTTCGGTCGTCCACCAATGGGGTGACCTACTTTCCCTCTCTCTCTCTCTCTCTCTTGGCTGAAAGCGCTTTTCTTCGGTGCAGTCCCCTCCCTCTCCATTCTCTTTGCTCTTTTCTTTTTCGCGTCTTCCTCTACCGAGAGAGAGAGAGAGGGAGAGAAGATCCTCTCCGTTCTCTTTTGTCCGCGTGGCTCGTTCGATCCGGCCTTTCTGTCTTGCAATTTCGTCTTTGAGGTGGTCGTAGAGGGGGTAGTATAGGTTTAATCGATGGATCGGTTAGTAGTTGTTGCTTTTTTAAGGTGGCTTATAGGCGGGCTTGTAAAAGCTAAAAGGTTTATAAAAAAACGGAGCCCAACGTTATTAACTTTATATATTGTATAGTATATATGAAAGGTGAGGTTACGTAATAATGTATATTGTTATCGTAATTTAATGATATCAACGGTAATAGCATTAATATATTAATTAAAAAAATATTAGTCAAAACGATGATTTCGTACAAACAACCTTAAAAGAAATAAGAAAAAAAATACTGGAAGTTCTATATACACCAAAAGTAAATATGCTTACATTGAAACTTCATCTTCTCCCAAAAACCTTCACGAAGAGCAACCCCACATTCGAAAACCTACACGCTTTCCACCCACCGTACGAAGGGTCGTTGACCCCCCCCCCCCCCCTTAGGGCGATTCATCCCTCCGAAAATTCATAAATTACCCATAACCGTGCTTCGCGTAATGGCCCGTTCACGAAATTCAAATTTCATTCGCATACATATATATACCCTCCTCTCTCTCTCTCTTTCGTTCTCTCTATCTGGCTATATCGGAATAATTAAATAAACTCGAACCCTCTCGAGTGCACGCACGCATAGACGTTTTTCCTTTCGCCCCGATTCTCCCTACTGTTCTTCTGTTCGAAGGGGCGCCAACGAAGCGTCAACCCTCGGGTAAAGATTTTTTTTTTCTTCACGAGCGCGTACAGGTATATATACGCGTTCACGGCTTTTCCTTGGGTAAGGTTAAATGGCGACGGCTGTTGAACTAGTTCTCGAGTGCAAGGCGGTATTTTAATTGCAGGAGGGGGGAGTGAAGACTTTTTCTTTTGGATGGTTGGATTCTCTTAATGCGGGTGGTGGAAAAGAGTAGGTTTCAGGGTATTTGAAGTGTCGGAGTTAGAATTCGAAGTGTATAAAATGTACTGGATATTATTTGTTATACTGTTTTTTTCTGATTTATTAAGTTTTTAATTAAAATTTTTGAAGTGCAGGTGAACGAATGGAAAAGTAAAAATTCACTTCGCACAAGGGCAGTGCCACTATCTAAATATTGTAATGTGAATTTTCAATAAAAATCGATGGATATTCTGTAAATAATATGGAATTATAGCTTTTTAGTTGTACAATAATTACGAGTTTGAAAACTTTAAAACAGTCATCGTCAATTAAACTATTCAAATTTTTCGACTAATAAAATTATTCAAGCAGACCCGAATTCTATATTATTCAAAGAAAGTTCATATGTTTGTTTATTCTCTAAAATATAAATTATTTTCATTATATAAAACTTTCGCTTAACTATTTAATAAAAAATTTACATGTAAATTTCATAAAATTGCTCTCGAAGTATTTTTGTACTTGTTAGCTTCCCAATACAAAACTCGGTGGAAAACATCTTTGCGAATTTCATTAAAGCTTTACCAGTATACATCAAAATTTCATCAAAATATCCATTCCAAAAATTCAAAACGAAACCCCAAAAATTATACCACACCATTTTTTAAAATCCAAATTCATTAAAACCTTCCATCTTTAAAAAGAGAAACCTGATTCTCCAACAAAATTCCACTCTTCCTTCCAACAAAATACCGCCTCCGCTTACGATTCAGAGGTTAAATCGCGTTGTTAAAGAATTCCAGAGCCGCGCAAGCTCATGTGCGCGCACTCGCGCTTTTCGAAACATGAATAATTCACGTTCAGCCTGTACGCACGCACTCGAGGGTTTATATACCATCGAGTATATATATATATATATGTATGTATGTACGCGGTGCGGGTATTCTCTTGATTTTCTGCGAGCTGCCGTATATAGCATGTGTACGACAAAGATGGCATTCTTTTATACGCTCGACGGCATCTTTTCGTCAATAAAGTTTATTTGTGAGTAAACAAAGTGGTATCACGGGGTTTATAGTTATGTGAATGCGTTGAAAATTTTATATACAAGTGTTAAGGGTTGATTGGAGATTGAAGGAAAATATATAGAGGTTTAATATTTTGTATTTTGAATTGAATTTTCAATGCTGGCATTGCAAATGTATCGAAAATTTGTAAACAAAAACTGAGGAAATTGAATTCGTCCATTACCAATACTATATATACACACACAAGCGACATAAAAAATTTAATTTGACGCTTAATTAATCCGAATTTCCTTCCTCTCATCACTTCCGTGTGTCAAAAAAAAAACAGCCAGCAACTTTTGACATTTCCATATATATACACTATACGCGTGAAAATTTTCGCAATTAAAAAACATCGGCACAGGAACTACGACGTGTCGTGCAAGTCCGGACTAATAATAGACTTTTCAGCGCGCCCACGCGTACAAAAAAAAAGCAAAGAGGGGAAAAAGAATTGCGTGCGACCGTCGCGACACATTCGCGCTCGCGCTTATCGTGATTGATTAAAAAACTTCGCAGACGGACTTCGGCTTGTGTCCTTTTATTTTTTTTTTATGTGCGTGGGTACGCGTGCATGTATGTATGTGTGTATTAGAGGCGGATTGGGGTATTGAACGATCGAAATTGCGTAGGTCCTTCGAAATGGAATTTTTGTATAGCCATATTGCGGTATATAAAATATGGAGAAAAGTATATGGTGGTCATTATTGGTTATCGATTTTTGAGCTGCGAACAAAAAGTCATGGAGGTGAATAGAAAATTTTAGAAAATTTTATGCAGATTATATTTTATATTAGACTGGAGGAAATGGCACATTTTGGGAAATATTTTTGGCTAGCTACTGCAAAAAGAAATTGTATAAAAATAATTATTTATTAACAGAAATTGTTTTATTTATACGTGTAATAATAGAAAGAATTTCATTTACTTTTGGTGTCTGAAATTTGCAAGGTCGTAGTAAAAAAAGTATGAAAGTTTATTTTAGCTCAACGTCAATATATTAAAGTATAATTTTTTATAATATTGAACTGCTAATACAAATTGAAGGTCGAGTTAATATTTAATATTCTACTATATATATCTTATCAACACGATGTTTGTAATAAGTTATAATTAATTTTTAATAACAAACTACGTACAAAACAACAAGACATTATCACCTTTTCCAACATCCCTATTCTATTGTTCCTCTTTTCTAGACGAACCTTTTCGACCTTTCTTTTTTTTATCAAATTACTACCCTCTTAATACCCAAGCAAAAAAACCGTAACATTTTTCCTAACAAACATAACAAAATACCCAGCCGAAAGAAAAACATCCCAGAGACAAATTCCTCCTCTTCCACAACAAACATAGCAATTATTCAACGTGCGCATACACATCCCAACTAGCTACTATACTATACTCCCCAAAAGAAACACTCCTTCTGAAAACACACTTCGCCCTCGCCCTTATACTCGTGCACTCCACCCTCGAAAACCTCGCTCCCCTTTCCCTATGCCCAACACGGGGGAGAGGAAAAACTCAGAAAACCCGAGGGAAAGTTCTTCTTAGTCTCGGAAAAATCGATGCTTATATACGCACGACGGTTCCAACTCTCTGCTGCAGCAACGTCGTCGCAGTGGAAATTCACTCGCGTATAATTGATCGAAATGCTCTGCAACTAGGCTTCCTTCAGGGGTGGAGGGGAGAGGCAAAAGGCTTCGCGCGTTGCGTGCGATTAATTACGTTTTTGATTCGTGAGGAAGGGAGGGAGAGAAAAAGAGAAAGAGAGGTGATTAATGGCGTGTCGTCTTGGTTGAGCGAGTTTTTGAAGTGTAAGAAGCGAGACGGGGAAATGTGTGTGTGTGTGTTTTTTTCTTGTTCTATGGGTGTGCGAGCTAGAAGTTTTTGACGAAATATTAATGGCTAGGAGGGAAAGTTCGTATGTAGGTTTCATTCTGGATGTTAATAAATTCTGAGAAAGGTTTTATTAATTTTTGTTGGTTCTATAGGGTATTCGGATTATTATTTTTGAGAAAAATAGTGATGAATTCGATTTAGGCTATATACTTGGAATGAAATTGTATAATATACGGTTAGTATAGATAAAAAAATAAATTTAAATATATAACAAGGAAGGTTATTCAATATTTTAATTGCTAATAGGAGAATTACCTTGAATTTTATTTTCGTACGTAATATCAAAATAATTGACAGTAATTATATATGTTAAAATCAGTTTTCTCATTTTCTTGTCTATTGAAATTACATTTTGTAGTGTATTGTTCGAACGATATTGAATAATAAATTATCAAAAAGCATATATATATATTTTTAATATATCTATGAATTTTCATTAATGTTGATTGGTTTCAATTTCCGCTTCGATGAGATTTTCTTTTGTTCCTTGCCTGCATCGGTATTGGAAATTATGTAGGTTACAGAAAATTAATCGATGTTCACTTCGCATCTGCGTCAAATCTAAATTATCGTAGAATACTTTTAATTATCGTACTTTTACGATGAGCAAGCATTATTAATATTATATTACTTACAAGTTTAATTAATTCTGCTGCCTTAATTTTATCGATTTTCAAAGACTTTATATAAGATTGCAACAAAAGTTATAAGAACTTAATTAAAATTGACGATAACTTTTTATTTTTATGAAACATTTCAAGATATTATTTACGAAAATTTATACTTGAGGCTTGACTCGCTATTGAATAATGTAGAAATTTATTGAATTCGACTGAATCGAAAATTTAAATATTCTATACATATTGAAATTTGTCCCCTTAATTATCAAACAAATATGAAATAATGATTATTGTATGTTTTTAACAACGTTACAGTTTTTAGTTAAATTTGCAATTTACATACGAAAGGTCTCTTAAATTTAAATTACACTTCCATTTAATTAATGTGCTCGTTAAAAATGCATTCATGCAAATATTGCCCTTAATAAAGGATATAAAAAGTGACATATAAGTTCGGCGCACACCCCGCGCGTGGAATATTTTGTCGCTCGTGTTTTTTTTTCAAGCCTCTGATTGATGGCTCGATGAAAGGCGCGAAAAAGTGCGAAATTCAAAGCGTCGCGCAATTAAATTTTTAACTTTTTTTCGTATTAATTTTTATGTCAAAATGTATAAAATTGAATGTTCTTGGTGAACAGGTTATAGTATTTAGTCATGAATATTACTAAAGAACTTTTTAAATAAAAACTTTTTTAATAATAATATTGTTATATCTGCCTATGTTTTATACAACGATTCGTAATATATTTTTCTACATATACATAGATTGATGAACGAATTTATATTTTCTTAAGATTCATCAGGAGAATAGAAAAGAAATTCCAAGTCATTCTAATAAATGAAAGTCAAAGCTATCTATGTAAAGTCAAATATCAAGTCTCCATCAAATTGTTCAAATACATGCCTGTCTAGTTAAAAAGTCAATTTACTCTTTACAAAAGAACCCTCGCAGCAACAATTTAATCCTTCCACTACCTTCCATTAAAAAAAGCTACCTTTTAGCTTACTTTATTTTTCATCTTTGCTAGAACCATTTAAAATATATCAAACAGACGCAAATACAGCAAAATGCAATATAACGAAAATAGAACGAAACTCGACAAATCGACATTTCTCTCAAGAAGGAGATACGATATATAGAAGCAGGAAGAACGAAGACGAGAGAAATGGACGAGACGAGCGCATCCTGGCACTGCAGGTGCGCGTGGCAAATGCAAAAATAAGATTTAGAAAGCTCGAGTAGTGGCGCAAGAGAAATGCAAGCGCACGTCGGGGGAAGAATAATAATAATAACTAGCGCCCGGGGAGAGAGAGAGAGAGTGAGAGAGAGAGAGGGAATTTTTGCGAGGGACGCGCGTCGTACAGTTTTGACGCGCGAAATGGGAAATGTTTTGTCGGATGTGAGAGAGAGAGAGGCAAGTTACTACTACTTTCCTTCCGTGGAATAAATGTTTTTTGAATAATGCTCGCGGGAGTTGCTCGTGTGTTTCTACGACGAAGTAATAGAGGGGAGGGAGGAAGAATTCCAGAACGGTCGTTATTTTATGGGGGAATGGTTGTGCCTTGTCACGGTATATTTTGCGAATTGTAATGTCTCGGAGGCACCTTCTACTTCTTCTTCTCGTCGTGGAAATTTAGTGTACGAAAGTAGGTGGAATTTTTTTGAGTTTTAAATTTTCTTTTAAAATTTATAGGTTAGCGTTGTAGCTTGCACCGGTATGTGATTGTTCAGGTACTTTATTCTCTAATTTATTTTCTTTTCTTAACAGAAATTTATTTATGTTTAGCTTAATAAGCTAAAGTTAGATAACATTAAGTTCCCATTTTTTTCTTTCCAATAAAAATTTAAAAGCTAGTGAGTACTTTGAAGAATATGAAGAATGCTGAAATTTTAGATCCTGTAATGTTTTGATATTTTAAGGAAATACTGAAAAAAAATTACAAATAAATCAATAAAAACGAGGACATAAATTTCATGGTTATTTTAATGCTTTTTGATTGTTTAATTTTGATATCTCTCAATTCTGAAAAAAACAACACAAAACTTGCGCTCTTTAGATTTATTTTCTTATTTTTATAATTGTATTTAAGGTTTTTCCGAACGGAATAACGTGCATATAAAACAGAGCATTTGTTCAATATTTCCTAAAAATCCAACTAAAACTGTCAAAATTTGAGCAAAATCCGTTATCCGAAGGTCTGACCCTTTCCTCGTTAGTAACTCAAAAACCAATAACATTACCGGACCACCATTCTCATCTAAATTTACCAGCTAAAACAGTATACCTCTATACACTACACCTTCTTTTTTCAGTTCCAGCTAATTCCATCACGAACCACTCACCACATACATATACCCCTCATCTACGCAATTCTCAGAACACGTATTTCTCCGAAAATACATATACCTGCTATATATACTCCCATTGAATTCACTATTATTCTGTCTCGTTCACCTACCTATCCCATTAACCATCGTCAGCCACCTCATCTCTTCTCTCTCTCTTCTCTCGACGCGTCTCGAGCATCGCTTCTATATCTTCTCTGCCTCTCTCTCTCTGCAACGAAAAAACACAACGCGTACTTATATATACGAGAACCATTTTTCCCTCCGGAGGGGAACTTACTGAATACGTACCGGTGTGCTATACACCATTGTGCGTTTTTTTTTACACGCGCGCGAAATTTGAGTGACTTTTTGTCCCTTCTCTTACTCTCTTCGTCCTAAAACGTGCGAGAGTACGAGAGTAAGTGGAGAGGACTGTTTTTGTGCGTTTCTGTCGGAGGGAAGGGACGGACTGTACGTTAATTTTCCAGTTTTTTCCGCTGGAAGGACTGCGCGATGGTGTTTTGTATTCTGGTGTATGAGTTTTGCAAGAAAATTTCGCCTGTGTGTAATGTTTCGAGGATGAATTTCGTTATTTTTACGCGGAACATTAAGCTGTTCCTTCCGAGGATATATTTTTTAAGTTTGCATATATATGTATATTATGTAAGGTTCATTAAAAGTTAGGTTATATTCTTCAAAATGAGTAACTATAAAATTTTCAAAAATATATTGGGCAGATACGAAATTTTTAATTGAATAAATTTATTTTCGATTGCTTCGTATATTGATTATTGAAACTCACACATCTCTTCACTTGGAAGCATTCCACGGAAACAGCCAAATTGGCGCCCATTAAATATTTAAGCTGTCGATTAAGGGCAGAGCAAACTGCGGCTTGTCAATTGCGTATTTTGACACCTGTATAATTCTTACGAGTGACTGCTAGGTCTTTTCATTTGGCTGTTATTAACGTAAGAAGTCACATAAATGAACGAAAATATAGTTTGTTCTAACAAGACATTGTCATTCATTGCTGTTGTTATTATGGATACTTGAAGCGTTTCTGGTTATGCTTATAACGATATCTAAGGTAACACTTCTACTATATTCATCCATACAAGCGCGCTTTTTTCTTCATCTACATTAATTTCAAAAGAAACTTATAAATATAACTTTTTCTCGTTTATCAAAGCATTCAATTTTTGTATTTCGATTTTTAAAACTAATATTAAAACTATTTAAAATTACAAAATAAAATTCTGAACTTCCATTATATCCATCAATTTTTTAACATAGGATTGTTCGAAAAAAAAACATAAACTACCATTAATAACTTTTTCTACCAACAAACTTTCTTCTTTTCCCCATTTCAGCAAAAATTTTTTATTCCCCCGTTTTTACAACTAATTTCTAATAACACAAAACACTTACACATCAACTCCTACCCAGTGTAAAACAGACATCGTTATTATTATTACACAGCTCGCAATTACGGAAGTCGTTGTCGTCGTCGTCGCCGTCGTCTCCTCCGTCAAACAAAAACTCAGCGAGACAACAGACGCCCCCTTAAAAAAAACCTTCTCCTCTCTCTCTACCCTTCCCTCTCACAGAATTTATCGTCGGTAATGTCAATTGTGTCCACGATTTCCCAACCCGCTAACGACTAAAGACGCGCACATACATACATACATACATACATACACTATCCTAAGCTTTTTGCGCGTCTCTGCGCCTTTGTCGCTCGTCCCGCTTTGCATTTCCTTATATATACTATATACGAAGGTCTAGACGCGTCGTCGACGTGCCTGCGTTTCTTCTCTTCCGCCCTTCTTTGTTTTCTTTTTCTTTTTTTTTCGTGCAAAGCGTAAGCTCGTGCACGTTTTGTATATTGTCGTATATATACCTGCTGCCTTTCACGATGGAGCTGCCGCCGTCTCGCGTGTCTAGGTGTGATAAGGAAGCGCGTTAAAGTGAAGTAACCATTGTCGTGTAACTCTGCTGCAGAGGTGTTTCGCGATGTTCTGAATTTCTGCCGCCCGCGCGCTCGTGTGGGCGACTAATTTTGCACTAGTTAATGGAGAATTTTGAAATTTTTAGGGATATGAAGGCTTGATGGTAGATTGTTAGAAAATATTTAATGTGAAGATAATGTAGTTGAGAAATGAGGTTGGATAAGATTGCTATCATGGTTTGCAGTGTATATATATATATATATTAAAATTAAAGAAAATTTATTTTAGCCGCAGTATTCAGCAATGATATCTATTCAATAAATTTTTGCTCCATCCAAAATTACCAGAACAACACTCCTGTAAAGTCCATAAGCTTAAAACATCTCCTTTATTTCCCCGCACACTCTTCTTTAATTTCACTAAAACGAACGCTACCCCGCATTACCTGCACTTTCCCACTTCCCAAATGTAAAATTGCACTGCAAATCCTTCGCCACTCCGCATCGTCCATTCGTGAAACAGAAAACAATCAATCGTGCTCTTTTCTCTGCCTTCTCCCATACTTTCTTTCTCACCGCGATTTCTCTTCACTCGCATCCGCCTCTCGTCTCTCAGCCATTTCTCTCCATCCGCTTCCGCAATTTTTTTCCACCTTCGCGCTCACGTAGAAGAAAGGAAGAAACCGCCGGTGATTTAATGCGCTCGCACGCGCGCGTGTTTGCTACACAGCGAGACGAACAGAGAGAGAGAGAGAAAGCTAACTCTTTTCTCGAGATGAAAATGCTCGCTCGTTTGTCTGCGTGTGCGTAGTAGTAGTAGTAGTAGTAGTAGTAGTACTGCTTCTCTCTTATACGTATCCATTTTCGCGCGGAGTGCCTGAGCGGTCCGGGCTTTTACTACTAGCAGCTTCGAGGTAGCGCTCGCGCGCGGTAATTACTTGGAGAAGGGAGATAGAAGGAAGAGAGAGAGAGAACGTGTGTGTGTGTGCTGGGTGGTACCTGGAGTATTGCTAGCGACGTTCGGTTTTGCAATTTTGGTCGGGTGATTAGACGTCGCTGATGGGTTCTGCGGTATTTGTGGGGTAGTTTTTGTTTGTTAGGTTAAAGCCGTTTGAATGACGCTAACTCGGTTAGTTAACTGCAATTATCAAAAGAGTAATGTTACACGTGAAGCTTAATTACCATTAGATGGTGTACCTTATCAATGTCAACCCTTTAAACTGTTTTAATAGCATGAGATTACTCTATATGGTAATTTTACATGTATTTTTAGACGCTAATATGATAGTGAGGGTATCTTAATTACCACTTAGTGTCTTCATAAATTTCTCTTTTGTTTTTAATAAAATCTAAAGTGCAACAAAAGTATCTGCAATTTGCTCTTAAAATGCTCCTTAGTTCAACATCTGGACTGTCGACGCTAATTTAGTGACTGTACAAATATCTTACAAGGAGAGGCTCAGGGTTCCGGATCACCAATTTTCCTAAAACTTGCAGAGGTTATAGATATTATTGAATAATAAAACTCTGTTAAGTTATAGATCCTAACGCATCCATATAAAAAAGTTACAGCATGTAAC
>JAWWEQ010018108.1:0-32596 GCA_035583055.1 Torymus tubicola
AACTCACATAACTTTTGAAGGAATCAACATTTTAATTCTGAAAAATGGTCTGGAAAGCTCTTACTTCCTAGTTTTATTTTCTTTCTTGTAAAGTTTATATTGAGTTGTTTATCGTGAAATGATGCAGGACCAAACTAGAGCTATTTTTAATAATTTTTTGAAAAGTAAATTATTGTTTGCAATAAAGCATATACTACTAAATCAAGAATATTCCTAAATCTTTTACATTCACAAAAACCTAAAGAACAAGAAAAACTTTATTTATGAGTGTATTGAAAAAAAAATTTTAAGTCTTTTTGAGACATAAATGATAACCATTGCAATAATACATATAGCCACCTTTGCACTGAATAAAATCTAGAACCCCGGAAATCTGTGACTACAACAATGCAGTCTCTGCATATCCTAACCAACCGCACTTACCCGCACCCCCAACCCATTAAAGAACCGTGCGGGTACGAAACGATGCAACTACAGCAACATCAATCGCGTTTGGTATACGCCTTTAAATAAAGGCATCGTGCGGCCGATCTCGTATACATAACCGCGAGAGCATCGATAAACCTTGGGCCGCGGGAAGCCGCAAGACTGCCCAATTACGGGCGATTACCGATGCGTGAGATATTGCGACGCCCGCCGCCGCCGCCGTCGTCGTGATTTTCGTGCGCGGGGAGAAAAATTGAACTGGAGAGCCGATTCAGCGGGTTTTGAGTTATGTAAGCGAGAGGTCGAGTTGAGGGAGAAGGAAGGAGAATGTCTGTATGTGTGAGTGTAGCTGTTGTGTGGTTGTGAGGAAGGGGTAAAATTTTTTTTTTTATGAAAGGAAGTAATAAGATTTTGGGGGATCAGTGTAAAAGTTGATGGTATGGTTGTTAAAAAGAAAGAGACCGGTGATGAGATCTGTTGACTTTATTTGTTTTATAAAGTTAAATTTAGTTTTCTCATTGATTTTATACAATTTTTAATAGTTTTTTATGTAAGTCATGTTTAACTATTAATGAAAATGAAGGATGCTTTATGTTAAAAAATTCTTAGGAAATAAAAGCTCGTTTACCCAAACGAGCTGCAAATGAGGAACAAAAATATCCCCTTTACCTTAATAAATTACCTTTCCCCCAACTTTTCGCATTTTTCTAATCTCCACAACTGACCTACACGAGCATCAAATTACCGCTCGTATAACCAACGCAGCGCATGTTAACCGCAACTTTTTTATACAAAATTTTTGCAAATGGAGCTGCTACAGCTCTCTCGTTTAATTTTTACCCAGAACCGCGAGACGCAAGTTTTTTTTGCTCTTTTAACTCAACTTTCCGATGTGCAAAATATACGCGTTCCATATACCGAAATTCAATTCGAAAAAGGTATTTTTGAAACCGTTGCTACGCTAGATGAATTTAATTTGCCGTGAAATAACTACGCTATATATATATATTCGATGAAAAATTCAATATATATATATATATATATAGCAAAATCGGTAGAAATAAAATTTAACGGTACGCTAACAAAGCGAAATTCAATTTCGCTTCATACGCGAGAGCAAGTATCATAAATAGTCGCTTATTCCTAAAGAAATTCTGACATTTTCCTCGCCCACCATCACATTAGAATATATATATAAACGCGACGAGAAAAAAAAAGAAAAAAAAATTGATGACGAAGACGTACACGGGGCGGAAAGAAGGAAATCTTGGAAATTGCGCAGCGACGCCTGAGACGTTTCACGCGCCGATGAAATTTGTACTTTCCCGAAAAATTATTCTCCTCGGTAGAAAGAAGGGAGAGAGAGAGTGAGAGGAAGAGAGAAGCGAAGAGTAGAAAAAAAGTAGAATGAGAGGCGACGTAAAGGTTCTTGAGGTAGAAAGTCGAGTTCGACGGGTACCAGAAGCCTCGTGAATTTCAGTGAAACGATGGTCGGTTTGGTTTGAATTTTAAAAGAATAATGTTCATCGTATAAGATTGTTTTATCATGATAATGCGGTGAGTTGATAAGAAAAATTTCCTCTTTCTTCTTGTCTATAAGATGGACTTGATCTTTCAGTAGAACAACTCCGGTATGACCGGACATATGTGATCCTGAAGTATATTCTTATTATCGCCTTCACCACGTCACTATAATTAGCACCGTATTTAAACCATCACCGCGACGTAAACTATGATGAATAAAAATGAAAAATATACATCTCACCCTACACTCGTACATCACTATTCACTCCCCTAACCCAACGCATATTAATACCCATCCACCCTTAAATCATTTATAACCCACCCACTACACTCATCACAACCACGTATCATCATCAACAACCACCTCCTCCCTCTCTTAAACACCTTCTTTCGTCTACCGCTTAATCCACCCGTTGCGTTGTATACCTGCTCCTCGATAAGTGAAAGGCAACAGACTCGCCGTTCTCTTTACTCTTATAGCAATTTCACACTTGGGATATCCGCTCTCTCTCACTCACTCTCTTCATTCTCCCCGCGGGATATGACGTGAACTCCCCCCCCCCCCTCCCCATGAGAGAACGAAGAAAAGAGACGTGTCCGACGTGGATTTTCACAGGAAAAGCTCTCGTGTTTACGTCGGCGGATTACGCGCGCTCGAGTCGGGAAATATAATTCCCCAACCCTCGTGTGTGTGTGTGTATGTGTTTCTCTCTTCTCTCGTATATACCCTTACGTGTGTATATATACAAGGATATACGAGTGGCTTGGTAAGAACAGAACAACACAGCCTGTGTTGTTTTGATTGTCGAGAGTATATGTAGCGAAAAAAAAAACAACAACGTAAGCCTGTCTGTTAATTATAAACGCTGATTTGTATATATACCGGAATATCTCGGATTATCTTCTCTGTAAAATTATCCTTTCCGACACCACGACGATGTGAAAATTTAATTAAAATTAAATTATTCAGAAAATATGCGCAAGCGCAGGTAGTAAGTTTTTAATATACGTGTATTACGCGCCGATCATCTCGCGTTATATATGTGATAAAATATTCGAGCTATCCAGTTATATACTTTTTCGCAGAAAAATATTCGCTTCCCTCTCACGCTTATAATTTTCATCTCGAGCAAGCGCGTAAATCTCCGGAATACTTTATTGAAATTTTTGCCCACACCATCACGGCTGCACACGAAAAACAAAAGGATGATCTACCCTCCATATAAAACCAATGGCATCGCGGTGGCCCCTATACACACTTTGACGTTTTCGACTTTTAACCGCACATATATATATATATACCCTCTCTACCATAAATCACTCTGTGCAACTATTCACCAGCTGTTTCTTTTTTCTTTCCTTTTTCGTACGAGATTTCCTTCCTTGCGATCGGCTACCAACGTCGTTGCCGCCGGCGCTATAGAACCCGCCGGGCGACAGATCGATCGGCCTCGTTCGTACACATCCACACACATATATACATGTATACGTATATATATATACAGTAGCCGCGGATCGTTAATTCCTGCACCTGTCGCCTTGCGCTAAAAATAATCCATCGACTCGTCCTCATTGGAAGTAAGCGCGTATGGTGGGCAGAAGTCGAGTGTATACTGCTATATGGACGTTCTTTTATGTGTGTGTGTGTGTGTGTAGTTTTTCTTTTGTGGATAGAGTGGGGGGGGGGGGGGGTGCTGTCTGTGAGGTTTGGATTATGCGTTTGGGTAATCGTCCGCAAAGTAATTTGTATTAGTGTTACATGCTGGATAGAGGTAATGAGGGGGAAAGGAGAATAATTCGTTCTGGAAAAGAATTACTGAGTTAAACGAACAAATTTTGGATGATAGATATAAGGTAAAAATAAAATAAAAAATTCTTATGTATGCTAATTAATGTTTGTTTTCTATATTATGATTAAAAAAAACAGAGATCGAATTTTCAGTATACTGTCGACCACTCGATAACCCATACGATCAGTTTAAAAAAAAGGCTTACTCTTATAAATAGCCCACACCTCGCATACATAAATCCCCACTTGAATACTATATAAGCCAGATAAGAATGCACCCTGCACACACACACATATATACATACCAGTCGCGTCTATATTTACGCTTCCCCAAGCATCGATCATTTTTCGCGCGAAATAATTCAACGTATGTAAATGCGATAACTCATTAGGTGCACGTGAGTGAGAGAATGTGTATATATATATATGTGTGTATGTGTGTATGGATAGGTAAAAATAAACTAAGAGAGAGAGAGAGAAAGAGAGACGTTTTATTGTACTTTAACCTGCGCGCGAACGCGACAATTTATAGTTTTCAAGGTGAGTATAGAACGTGCGGCGACGATTAGGGGCCGCGTGCTGCGGCGCTTTTTCCGCGATTCCTTGGGACTAATTGGGTCAATAATGCATGCAGCGCTGTGGGTGGTATATGATGATGATATTGTAATTGTTATATGGCGCAGTGTCGTTGGCCGAGAAAAACTATATATATGTTGATACTGAATTTTTTCTTTTTTGGTAAAGCATAACTATAAACTTGGTAAAAGAAAATCTGAGATATATGTGCTAATCTCACAAAATCTTCGAAAGATGAACCCCAAAATTTTTTGTCGACGACATCTTCCGAATTTGGTTTTCTTGTTGGTTAGGGTCTCTAGAAGAGATATCCGTGGATGAACAAAGTCCATCGAAGGTTATCATTTTTCTACGGCCAATAATCAATTGTTTAAAAATGATTAAAAATAGCTCTAGTTTAGTTCTGAATTATTCCACCAAAAACAACTTAATAAAACATTTGGAAAAAAGAAAATAAAATTAAAGAGCGAGAGCTTTCCAGATCTTTTTTAACAATTAGAAATTGTTGATTCCTTCAAAAGTTATTTGAATTTGAAGTTGAGCTTAAAATACACGTGCCCAATGGTTGAGACAATAATGTTGACCTCTTCACACCATTTTTTGTGAATTTTTGTGTAATAAATTACATTAAGCTCAAAAAATTTTAGGGTCCATTTTTCGAAGTTTTCGCAGATTTTGTGAGATTTGTACATATATTTACATAAAAGAGGTTTAGGAAAAAAAGGAAGCGAGAGAGGAAAATTCTCTAACAAATTCTCTTCGCGAATGCAAATTCGAATTGATTTACTTTATCGTACAGTTTTACTCGTAGTAGTAGTACTAGAACTCAACTTCCCGTTCTATTCCATTCGCTCGAGTTCTTCCCTAACTTTTGATACATATTTACTCGGGCAAAGGTGCTGAGAAAATTGTACGAACTTTAATGCGAAAGCTTCCATTCGCAAAGGCGTAAAATCTCATGCGGAAATTCTCTCGTGGCCGTTAACACCAAAAGAAATAGAAAAAAAAACATTGAATATATATGTGGCGTCGAGATTGGCTAAAAAAAGGGACCATAGTAGAATCTATATGAGTAAAGGTTGCAGATTTTAAAGAAGCATAATGATAAAGGAAGAAAAAAATTATTTATTTATTAACCTGCCGCTAAATCCGTACACCATATTTATAATCACCTCTATCAATCCACACAAAAAAGGGGGCAATTTCATTCATCTTACACTGCGGAACACCGCGCTTCCACCCTTTTATACACACACGCGGAAGACCCACTGCGACCCAATCATCCCATTAGGCAAAGTTCACGGCTCATTCCGCCAGTGGCTAGTTGATTTCTAACTACGATATTTACATAGATATAGATATATATATTTTTTTTCATCGCGCGAAAATAGCGCAATGGTTACAAGGTCGCGTGTGCGTTTCGCACGTGAAAATTCAGCTGGCTGCATGCCGCGCCCCGGGGAGAAATATAGCTACTGGCACAGGTAAATGTGTATAATCGAAGTCGCTGAGAGAGAAAGAGAGAGAGAGAACATACACGCTGGTGTGCATGCCGACGGGAAGAAAGTACGGTCGATTGCTGGCTTGGTCGTTGTAGGGGTTTTGTATGGAACAGTTTTGATGATTTTTTCGAAAATTTATACTGTTTACGCACACACAAAAAAAATTTTTTATATTAAGGGAATGCCATTAACTATAGTAACGAATCGACATTTGGTTAAAGACAAATGAATATTTTTCAATCATTAAGGAAATCCATAAACTATTAAGAAACCACTCGTTTAAGATGTTATTATTTTTTATATTAAAGTCATGGTTCCTTAACTATTAAGACATATAAGTTACACCATAAGAAAACTGATTATTTCTATTCATAACAGTAGAGCTTTATACTGTAGATTATTTGTTAATAATAATTGAATTTGCGTTCATCGCAAATAGTACTCACATGTAATATTTAAAATCAATTTGTCAATGGTAACGATTTTTTTTTCTCTGTCTGTATGGAAATATTTGAATTGTACAGGAAAAATTTTGCTCATGATAAAGTTATTATTTATGTGTAGTAAAAATAATTGCAATTTTTACTATGAATCACAGTAATCTTAAAAAAAATGTCTTAACAAGGATTTTTTCCTATATACAAACATTCTCTTTTAATTTCGTCAAAATTTCGAACCACAATCCGACAATAATTTTTCCTCCCAAAAATCCGCCCAAAAAACAATTCACCAGCGTTTCTCTCTCTCTCTCTCTCTCTCTCTCTCTCACCTCACCGTCGGCCGTTTATCGAGCCAATGCCGTGCTCTTGAACGTCGCATCGTCTCTCTCTTTCTCCCTCTCGTGGCTAATGATCGACCTTGGCGGCCGCTAACTAGCATACTCCTCTCTCTCTTTCTCGTGTACCCACAGAGTGATTTATACACACACCGCGAGAACGCGGAATAAAAAGCAGTACAAGTGCGCTGCTACTGCTCCTATATATATACTACCGGCACGCGGCACTGTATACAATCGATCTCCGCCCTCTGTGTTATGATGGCTTGTAATTTCGTTATGAATATCGTATTACGCGCGTTGCCGATCCAGTTAGACATCATGAAGAGCAAAGAGAAGGTGGAGAGAGAGAGAGAGAGAGAGAGGGTAGTTGTATAGTCTATCGGATTACGCGTTGTTAAGTATGTAAGTATATATGTATAAAAAAACCTGCGGCTTTGTATTCGGTGCTATGCAAGGTAATTACTCGTTAAACTTGCACACATAATATGACAAACGATCGGAATGTAACAAAACGATATATCCACACCTCGAGGCTCCGGATTTTCTTGGCACTCGGATGCATCTGTGCCAGGAGCGATGCGATAACCGTCTCAGCAGCAAACCGTCGCGCTATACAGTACGGGATCGGGTTATCGCTTATCGAAAGTATGCGTCAACGTAGCTACTTTTATTTCTTTTACTATATATTGGCATTTCAGTGTTCTCGAAATTTTTCGTATATATATGCAAAAGAGTGTTAAGTGTCTTAACACCCGGACCTATATATCAAGGGAAAAAATCAGCTAGAACAAAAGCCACGCGACATGAGACCATTCGCCTGTCAATCCAAGCACTGACAGCACGTACTCGAAGCTCCGCACTGTGAATGGAGAAGACACCACTACACTTCACGCGTGCGTTCGTCCTTTTTCTGCTTTGTTTGGTTCAGTCGATGCAGTCCGTTCGATTTGTGAATATCAGATAATATCTTAGGTTTTAAACAGGAACGACGTCAATCGTTCATTACTCTTTGTTTTCGCTGACGCTGCTGATGGGAGTATAGATATATATGTATACTTTTGAAGAAACCAGTTGGATGTATATATTTTAAACCGACGTCTGGACAATTGACGTTATTTTTTCTTTTTTTTTGTTTTAAAATCACGATTTCCTATAATAATAAACCACTCGCCTGACGTTGGTATACTCTCTACTGCGTCTCCGGTCTCCCACTGTCGTCAGAGGCTTTGCTTTATTTACGCGAAATCTCGTTAAAAGAGGACCCGAGAGCCTTTCGTCGTCTCTCCGATGCAATCTTTCTCTCACTCTCTCTTACTCTCCCGAGAGAGGAAGAGAGAGAAAAGAGAGAGTAGACAAAGCAAGTGGATGTATATATATACCGTGAGGACTGTGCTTTTATTTCGGGCGAGTTCTCGGTTAATAACGTCGATGCGAAAGTTCTACTAAAGTGTCTCGAGTGGATATGGAAATTCATTAATTTTAAAAGGCATTGTTTGGTTATATCTTCGCGGATTGGACTACTACGAGTTGTTTGGTGTATAATGTACGAAATGAATGTGGTTGGTCGTTTGTGGTGGTAGTAGGAGAAACGAAAAGCATTTTGTTAAGCAAAGAAACTGATGCTTGGTACGTTATTGTAGAGAAAGGTTCCTCGTCGGTGAAACGATTATTTATTCTGACGTTGGTCTTGTATATTAAGTAGCTGAAAAGATAAATTTCATTTTAAAGTAAACAAAAAAAAGAAAAATGTTTATTATGGCGAGAATGAAAGAAACAGACAGAATATAGTGCATAATTAGCGTATTCTTTAACTTATTTGTGCTTGAGTAAAGTATCGTTTTTTTCTATAAATGTTTCTAATTATTATAGGATTAGATTACTCTAAAACATTTCGAGGTAACATGATTCGAACGTTGTTCTCTCCATTAAATAGGGAATATCGAGATCTTTATAAACATCGAATAATTGACTACGTTTCTTATCTATTTATTAACTTTGAAATTTTTACTACAAAAATTGTTTGATAAAATATTTGCACTAGCGGATTACGCGATATGTGAAATTGATATTATATACTCAATATTATATGCACAAATGCATACGAAAATCCAATATTCGAAGTTTCTAAATATACCAAGAAAATATATTCTTTCTGTTACAGGTGAGTTTCAAAGCTGTATGCGCTTCCCTCTTACCAAGCCATATTTGTACGTATTATATATACCATATTCATTATAAAATAACAAACATATTGTGCTCGTAATTCAATGCAAAAATATTTCTTTACCTTCGATTCTCGATGTTCCATCATTAAAAATCCCAACTCTATATATATACACATACATATATCTATCTCTCTTCTCGTTGCTCACTTTCTTTATTCCTCTATACGACTTTTCAACTCCATGCCAATTTTATATACTCTCAAATCTGACGTTCGACTGCGCGCTGAGTCGGGAGAAAACAAGAGCCGATGAGGAATCGACTCCACCGCTTGTAGACTAGATATATATGTATATAGGTATATACAGAGGGCGACTGCGCAGATATATTGCGAGCGTCGTAAACAGGTAGTTTTACTGCGCGCGCGGGCGTAACAGGGGCTTGAAAATAATGCTTGCGAAGGCTGCAAAAAAAAGGAAGGGGAGGAAGAATCGAGGATGCTCGAGTTTCGGGATTAAATATTTATTTTTACGAGTTGTAACTTGAAGAATATGTATATATATCTCGGAAATTCATACGTTGTCGTACAATGATTTACAATTTTTTAACGTATTATCATTTATTATATATTTACACATACATAAACATTAATAATATTACAGTGGTTCAGTACGACGAATAAAAAAAAAATTTTGTACAACGTAAAATCGAATAACGAAAATTTCTACCAATATACATGTATATTTATATATAAATCATTCACAACCACGCGTCATTAACAACAAACAAGTATAAATAAATTAAGCGATTATAATTTAATCAGCATTCACCAAGTAGAGCGCGTCTAATTGAACCATCTTACGCCAGATAAAAAAAGATGTACGACGTTATAATAATCTCGTTTTGTCTGCACGTCTCCTCACAACGCACATTATATATCGACGTTAACAACTGCTAGAGAGAGAACGAGCGAACGTGTTAAGATAAATTTAACTGGCTATAAGATATGCTCGGAGTCTAATGGCAGTTTTAAAGAACGACCATAATAGTCGTTGAAAGCTTTACAACTGCTGCTTCTGGCTAAACCACGATACAATCGCGTCGTGAATTTACGACGCAGCTGTATATCGGTTCAACACATAAAAAAAAACAAGCTGTTGTATATATAATATTTATAATACACCCTCATCTCTACGCTTCCTCATCATCTTTACTACCGATCTTCTCTTCGATCCATTCCCTGAACGCAGCGACTTCAGTGTACGCGCCAGGATATCCTTTCTTCGCGCATCCGTTGCCCCAAGATACGACACCAGCAAGTCTACCGTTAACAGCTAGTGGACCACCAGAATCACCTTGACAAGCATCTTTACCACCGGCAGGATGAGCAGCACAGATCTGACCGGCTGGTATACCACCAAATGCATCGTATGCTTCGTTACAAACACTTGTGTCGATGATTGGTATACGGACGATTTGTAAGACATCAGGGGTACGACCGCCTTGGCGTAATGTGCCCCAACCGGTGATTACACTTACTGTGCCTGGAGGCGCTGATTCGGAGAGGGAGAAGAGACTGATTGGCTGGCGGGTTGAGTCTAGCTCGAATGGCTTTTCGATCTGGAATTAAGATTTTTAATGATTAAAAAAGAATAAAAGAGATTTAAAAATATATACGGTGATAATGTATGAATAAATAATTAATGGAAAAATTAAATTGTCATATTTTAATGAAATAAAAAGGACCTTTGATTATATTTAGTATTTATAGTAGTTCTTAGATCATAAATTCCATCTATAAAAGGGAGATTGCGATAGTATCGAATTGAAACTCTATCTAGAGCCAATTCAGAGCGTTATCAAAAAATTCATTGGTGGATGCAACAGAAAGATACAACAAGATACAACGGAAAGAAAAAAAAACGGAACGAATGAAACGAACTTAGAGAAATAGGAACGGGCCTGCAGTGGTGATCTGTAGCTAACTTCACTTTATTGATTTTATTATTTGTGATTAGCAAATATATATGAAATATATTAGGGAGCGGCCACAATGACATGACAAAACATGTCATCACGCTATTCTATACGCTCTCTTATACTACATAATATATACTCCCTTATATAGATGGATACTTCTTTATTTCAAAAAGATACTACGTACTAAATTTTGTATTTGATCTACCACAACAAAATAGTTCTAGTATTAATAAAACTTCTCTTATACTGCAATTTAATAATGTCTATAAAAGAATTTAATCGGTCTAATGCTCAAACTACCATAATTAATCTGTTATGGGCACATGATATTCTTATACCAAACCATAAAACTGCTTTCTGTAAAATTACATTTTGAAGAGAAAGATTTTTTTGACTGCAAAATCGTTTTTCTGAATCTAATAGGTTAAAATTATTGGAAAATTCAAATTTTCATATATTTTTAAATGTCTCTCTGTGTAGGAGGTGAAAAAATTGTTTGAATAAAGTTATATTTATTCAGGTAATATTTGTAACAGCGAAGTACGAATAAAAATAATATAGTAAGAAGTACCATGTCTATTCGTAAATGTGACGCAGACTCAAAATGCAAAAAAATTGACATAATGTGTGGTAAAAATTGCAATTATTTCATAGCAATCGTAAAATTTACTATAAATTTATAATTTTTTATAATATAAATTATTGCAATTTTCTATTTAAGTCTGTTTGACATTTATAATCAGACATGACAAATTTTTGCTACAACATTGTTCTCCGTATAGAAAGAGAAAGCTATAAACAAATTAGATACACTTTAATACTGATGTGTACATTTAATTAGTAAACTAATTAAAAAAAAAGAATTTATGCTGACAACAGTCTCTTCTCTATAATTAAACTAATCCCCTTCTTTATCGCGGTGTAACAACAAATATCCAAAAAACTACCAACGATCTTAACAAAAGCACAACAATCAATCCTACCTCAAGCAGAGCAATATCATTAATCGGTATTCCATGCCGATTAACCGTGTAATTCTCGTGTCTGACGCTCCTGAGGACCTGGTGGAGGCTACCACCGTTACTCTTCTTAGTCGATCCAGCTCGTACCTTCACCCACTCGTCCGGATAAACAATACAATGGCCAGCAGTAAGAACCCAGCGATCACCAACGATGCTACCACCGCAGAAGCCTTGACCACGCGCTTCTAGTAGCACCTGGTATGGTACCTCCTCAATTGTCACGTCCTGGCCACCGACGATACGGCCCTGAGGTGTGAACGGGTTCAAGTCGTTTGAGAGCGGCAGTGATGGTGTACCTGTATGGTGTTGTTTATTTTTTTTTATTGGTAAGAAAATGGAGAAAGATGTCGGATAGTAAAAGTAGATTCGTGCAATTTATGCGAGGTATAAAGTATTATAAAAAATGGAGGTAGTACAATATAAAAGAGAGTATAATGAATCCCGCGCTCCTTGATATACAGAGAACAGTGAAGAATATTAATTAAGGTGATATGTGCGTGGGATGAATAATCGTAGGATAAAAATGGATAAAATTCACCCAGTTATTTCCTTATCGAATTACACGTGGATATACACATACGCATTATATGTATACATCATTTCGTATAGCAGGCCAAGAAAAGATGAAATCGACGATATCGTTAGGCCATGCATTAAATTGATGAACCCAATATTTTCAGCTTATCGGTCAAGCCATTTATTCGGGCAGATATTTTTTTCGTGCGAGTATAGAAGCTAACCGATAACGTGGATTTATATCGGTTCAGGCCTACCACCGTCTGACGTGCGCGTTTCGTATATTTTCAAAGAAAAACTTAATAATGTTTACTTATATTCGATAAATAATTATACTATACATTAAGATTTTAATATGTATATAAGTATGTTATTGTTCGCGAATATTACTGATACGTAGTTGATAATAAATATGAATATTAGTTTCTGTATTTAAAAGTTAAATTTTGTAACACAATTTTATATACAAAACTCTGATTGAAATATACACGTATACACATGAGAATCGAGCTATAAAATTATGTTATACTTTTGATGAAAATGTAAAAAAAACGGAACCTTTGCCAACGACAACTCAACGAAAAACTGAAAACTACACACTTACCCATAACAGCCACGAGTGCCATAGCCAAAACGACGACCGACAGCATCATGTTCCTCTCTCTCTCTACTTCTTCTTCTACTACTTTCACTTTTCCGCTTCCAATACTTTCAGGGCGACTAATCCCGCCGGCTTTTTATATACAATCGGCCGGCTCGGTTTTATCAGATGCCATGCAGTTGCGACAAGTTGTACACACGATAAAAAGGGCAGGAGAAATGGGATGGGCATTGAGACCACACAAGATTATAACGTTATCAGAGACATTGGCGCACCGAGATTTTGTTTGGACGATGTGTATATAGTAACGAATATCGGATGCGCTTTCGTATGTGTATTGTTTGCATTGCGAAATGCGTAATGTGTACAGATGCATTTAGTGTAATTGATAATGTAGGTAAACTTCAATGGTATACATTTTAGAAGGTTTATTAAATGTTATGATAATTATGATAATCAATCTGTAGACAGTTGATGAGGTTGAATATTCAAATTAATAGTGAATATTATGATTGCATCAAATTCAGTAATAAAAACAGCAATTAACGCTACATGCCGGAATTATTTTCTTTTTTTTTTCATTCGACGGTGCATTCTTCGTCGAGTGCATATCGCAGCGATAAGAATCGACCTGGTGATTATACACCTCTCGACGGATTTTTCTATGATCGATCAGACGGAATGACACCAGTTTTCTCTCTCTCTCTCTCTCTCTCTCTCTTTCTTTCTTTCACCTGCTTTATTTTTCGAACGATATTGAACGCCAATGCTCGTTACCTTTAATCGTGGATTAATAAAACCCGATGTAAAATGGACGTTTTTCCACAGGGCATACCGTCATTTGCCTGAGGGGAAGAGGCTGCGATATTACCCACAGGGAGTTAAATTTCACTTGACGTAATTTATTCGAATGAGAAGCCTTTATCGAGAGTCGATATGTTCCGAGAACATTTTAAGGTTGATAGGGCTTTATTTTTTTCTTATAATTGTTGATTGTAATGCTGTTTACTTTGTCTCGGTTTTCTACCTATATATAAGCACTCTTATTTTCTTTTCTGATAAGGAAATCTTTAGGAAACGAAATGAAACGTTTTTATTTACAAATTATTAAATTCTTGTACAAAATTATACGTTTATAGAAGAGAGATATGCAGGTATTCAAGCATTATCAAAAATGCTATTATAAACTTAGATGTGCCATTTTATTTACAAAAAAAAGAAAAAATCATTAAAATGACAATTATGTTGTTGCACTTACAATACACAAACCTTAAGTGTATATATCCCAGCAAAGCCTCTGAAATACATTACAAACACAGACCGAAAATCGCCACGAAAACACGTATAACCTGTAGGCAACCAAATATTTTTTTTCACATTAAATCTCGACGCGTTCGACTGCGTGTGCAAATCCATTAGAGAAAAACAAGACGCCAAGAGACCGAGGCTAGAATAAATATTTACTCCGAGAAATCAATGGCGCAAAAAGCGAGCTCAACGTGCCGTTTTGTCTGTCGAATTGGATTGCGGTTATGAATGAAGAGGTTCTCGAGAAGATTCCGTCTTCACATATCTACAGTAGCAATATCAGCATCAACACTAGCAATAATATTAGCAGCAACGATAGAAGTAGGTTTACGAGGGACAACGGTAGGAACAGGACCGATAGCAGTAATATTAATAATAACGTTAACGCCAGGAGAATTAGAGTAACAAGGACCATGGTTATGTATATATATATATACCGGTATAATTGAGAGCTGGTAATACCAATGCCACGTATATAATAACAAGCGCGCGTGCGAAGAAAAAGAGGCAATGTTGTTTATCCTAGTTCTGAAATTTACGAATCGATAAGTCGAGGTGGTTCTGCTACTGTTGCTGCTGCTGTAGGTGAATGCAAATGCGGGAGGCGAAGAAATTTCTAACCTAAACATCAATTAGACAATTGTAAGTATGTGTGTGACGTCAATCATCGTCGGGAGGAAATTAGGTTGAATTTACATTCGTTAAGAAGAACGTAAAGGTACTTACTCAACGACTGCAAGCTCCTTCCCTCGCAGGAATTTCATATAAAGCACGGAGGAAAATAAATATTTACCAAGGCGGGGTGTTGGGTTCTTTCTTTTGGATGCGGTATAGTTGCAGTGTTATTGTTATTTTTGAAACGAATGAACGTCAATGTTTAACGTGAGGCTAATATACCTATATTGATTTGTAGAAGTGCCGGTATGTTAAAAGTAGCAGAAACAGGTTTAAAAGTAATACAACGTTCATTTTGCGCGAAAACAAGGTAGTAAGTAAGATTATACTTTATGCAAACAAGAGTAATAATAGCTTCGAAAGGTTGATGTGATGTATATATCCAAGGTGTATCGAACTCCCGTCACAACGTCTAAACCATTAAAGTAACACTTAGCAGCACAGCCACTCAGCTTAATCTCTAAAAAAAAAGGAAAAGAAGTGTCTGCAAAGAACAACAGCCTTGCGATATACTGAAAAAGCTTCCTTCCTGATCGCACGTCTATACTACTTCCACCGATAGAGAACCTGATCACGTCCTAGGCTAGAGCCATTAATCGATCGATCTTCCGCGGATATGCAAATCCACAGGCAGTTCCATTTCGCGGATTATCATAAGCTGACAGTGTATACATGCAGGAGGAAAGAAACGCGGGAAAATGACGAAAAGCGTGTGCGTATAATGTGTCTTATCGCTAAGCGATCTTAAGCCTATGTTCCGAGTGTATAAAAATCGATGACTTCCGAGTTTCCGCCAAGTGTCTTAGTACGAAGTCGTAGCTGCAAAGGAGATGTTGACAGTAGTTGGTTTGGTTGGTGTTATTGTGGCTGTTGCCTCAGGTGAGTCGCTTTAAAATTTTTCAAACGCTAAAAGGTATAATTCATTCATTGGTACGATTGCCTTGTAGGTGACCCACTTCCGAAACCAGCGTACCCCCAAATTGGCCTAAACCCATTGACACCACAGGGACGTATAGTTGGCGGTAGACCTACAGACATTGAGGAACATCCTTGGCAGGTATCCTTGCAAGCTCTAGGCTTCCACTTCTGCGGTGGCAGCATCATCTCCAAGGATACGATCCTCACCGCAGCCCACTGCACGAGCTATCCACCTGAGGTAATACGTATCAGGGTTGGTAGCACAACAGCCGACGGCGGCGGCTCCGTGCACGAGGTCCTTAAAGTCGTACGCCACGAAGCCTTTGTCACCAGCATCTACGGTGTTCCTGAGAACGATGTGGCTATAATTAAGCTGACGACACCCATAGTCCTTGGTACCAACGCTCAACCCATTCCACTATTCGACCAGAACGAAGCAGCAATGGAAGGAGTTCTAGCAACTATTTCCGGCTGGGGTTCACTCCTCGAAAACGGTGACACCCCCAATATCCTATACACCGTCGATGTACCCATCGTCACGAAAAGTGAATGTGCCAAAGCTTATTCTACGTGGGGTGGAATTCCCGATGGACAGATCTGTGCTGCATTTCCTGCAGGAGGCAAGGATACCTGTCAGGGTGACTCTGGTGGGCCTCTTGTTATTGCTGGGCGACAGGCTGGAATTGTCTCATGGGGCAACGGATGCGCGAGGAAGGGATATCCGGGAGTGTATACTGAGGTGGCCTCGTTTCGTAACTGGCTTGTTGAACATGCTGGCGTTTAATTGCACGTGGTTAATGTAAAGTCGTGAGCTTGTTGGAAAATAAACGCTCTGGTTGTTATCAATGGTTGAATCACTTTGTTCGATCCTTTTTCTAATCTGGTGAATGTGAATGATTTAATTGTGTTTGATAATAATCTATTATGGAGATGAAAGTTTTAAAATTAAGAAGAGATTATTTGTGGATCAAATTTCTTCATTGATCAAATTTAAGTGGACATTTAATTCTTATCGAATCTCAGCTTTAGACTTATTGGCGAGTTCAAGTCAACTATTTTCTATATCTTTGTTCTTGCGAAAACGAACATTGCTTTATAATAAAGGTATATTTTGTAGGAGGTATAGGAAGAAAAATCGTAAATTAAAAATTCGTTATACTTTTACCGAGTACTATAACAGTAACTCACGCTAAAAAGTTTGTAAAATAAGTGAAAAATGAAAATGAAATGAGGTCAAGCAAGACACGATAACTTACCTCTTAAAGTTACATAATCCTCCGGGCATTAGTGGAAAAATAAATTTCTCTCACAAGGAAATATCTCGACCGAGAGAAAAAAAATTACAAATGCCCTACACGTATTATATATACACTAGCCTTAAAAACCTTCACTTTGTTGCGCACAAAAACTTTCGCGCACCGACATTTTCATTTAACAATATTTGGTTTCGACCCACGAACTTATCGACTTTCCGCTTATCCCCCCTCCCCCCTTCCTTTTTAAAAGCTCGCTTTTTACAACTCGACGCATTACCGCATCGATTTTTGCCGCCCCGAAGAATTTCGCAGAGCGAAGGAGAAGGGGGTGGAAAGGGAGGCAAAGAAAATGTACTTTCATGCGCTGTATATCGTTTCGACGCGCGCGCAAAGTCAATTTCAATATATGGTTATTAAGGCATTCTAACGTCGCCAAATCGATTGTTACATTGACCCACATATTCTAATTTTAGCTGGCGGTGTAAAATTACAACTAATGTTGTTTCCCTGTATTAGAAGTCTTAATTTGAATTATGGACAATAAACAGTAATCGTAGGTTATGCTGTAATAACGTTTCGAGCATTGAATGTTAAATTGATAATTTGAGGCATCTATCATATTTGAAATTTATTAGTTTGTTCTTGTTTACTAGTTTCGAATTTATTAGTGTAAGGCAGAAAAATAATAACACGAAAGTTGTATATACAATTTATTATTTGCCACTCAGAGATTACCGGAAGATCTCAAGTAATGTTGCATTTCAAAATTAGATTAATATAAATTTCTTATTTGCTACCAAATGAAAAAAAGCATAATGATTCTCTTATTTTCTATATATGTACGATAAAATATTTTCTCTACTTTCATAACTGTGAAATTAAGGTTAATTCAAATAGCTCACTCATTGATGCAGGTAATCCTCCATATCGATTTAATCTTGAAAAGTATATATTATCATTTGTAGAAATGAAGTTCAATTATGTTTCTCATATTAAATTAATTAATAGAAATGAAATAAAAAAATCTTCGTTCAATTCACATATTTGAAAAATGCATGCATAATTTATTCTTGTATTATTTGATTCATGAAATAAGATCAGAAAAAGGCTGAAACTTATTCAAGTAATTATTTGTCAAAAATAATGTAATAATGAAGACAAACTAATAATTTTTTAAGTTAATAACTTCGATTACTTATTAATACAGGTCACATTTCATTTTGAAATGTAAAATATTATAATAATAATTGTTAATTAATACAATGATTATAAAAACAATTGAATTAAATTGTATGAATTAATAAGTGGCTCAACTCTAATTATCATGAACAATGTACCTGCGCGAGTTCAATAAATGTACTGCAATTTTCATCTCTTGATTTTTCGGACAATGACACAGAGAAGTACAGACCGACACGAAAATATCGATCGATCTCCGTCGATTTAGCTAATCCTTTACATTATTCTTTTGGCAATCGCACGATTAATCTGATAACATATATCGTACAGTCTATAACTCGGAAGTGTATTAAAGAGTTATCAAAGAATTTAATCAAGTACGTAAAATCTTGGACCATTTTAGTATATAAATTTTAAGAGAATTGCAGAATGCAGCAAGTGATCGAACAGGTAGCAGAACAAGAAATTAAGATGTTCAAAGTTTTTGTTCTTCTTGCTACATTAGCTCTGGCTAATGGTGAGTAAAGTGCATAATACACATCATTTTGTTCCAACATATTTTTAGTTTTATCTAAAACAGCAAATACTTTTATAGGCCATTACATTCCTAAATCTACGCCTAACATCGTCGGGATCAATCCATTTACTCCTCAAGGCCGCATCGTCGGTGGTCGAGAGACATCAATTGAGGAACACCCTTGGCAAGTATCTCTACAAGCACTGGGCTTCCACTTCTGCGGCGGTAGCATCATCTCCAAGGACACCATCCTCACTGCCGGCCACTGCACCCAAAGTTACCCTACCGAATGGATGAATGTCCGAGTAGGTAGCTCGAGAACTGGTAACGGTGGAGTTCTGCACGAGGTCATGGACATCATTCGTCATGAAGACTTCAAGACCAACATGTTTGGCATCCCCGAGAACGATGTGGCTGTGCTAAAACTTAAAGCTCCCATTGCCTTTGACAAGAGTGCTCAACCTGTTTCTCTCTTCAACCAAGACGAAGCAGCAGTGGAAGGAGTTCTGGCAACTATTTCCGGCTGGGGTGCATTGATCGAAGGTGGAAATGCTCCTGAAGTCCTTCAAACTGTTGACGTACCCATTGTCACTAAGACCGAGTGCAGCAAAGCTTACCAGACTTGGGGTGGAATTCCTGGCGGCCAGATCTGTGCTGCATTCCCCGCTGGTGGCAAGGATACCTGTCAGGGTGACTCTGGTGGCCCTCTGGTTATTGGTGGACGTCAAGCTGGTATAGTTTCATGGGGCAATGGTTGCGCTAGGAAAGGATATCCTGGAGTTTATACTGAAGTTGCAGCTTTCAAAGACTGGGTGGTGAAACACGCTGGTTTATGAGAATGTCATTTGTAATGAAAGAAAAAAAATTACTTGTTTTGGATCATATTGATACAATTTTGTACTTTAATGTGATTCAAAACGACTGAAATAAAAAGTTTCAAATAAACATCTGTATTTTCTATTTTTTGGTTGAAAAATTCTTATTTTAGTTTTTTAGTTTATAGTAGAAAAAATATTATGCAATGTATAGTATAATAGACACATTGTTTATAACTCCTATATCTGGTGTAGTTCTTGCAATCGATATCATGACTTTCTTTAGTATATTTGACTTAAAGTATAAGTTTATCGTTCTATGAATAGATATCTTCACCCAATTTATTAATTTGTTTCTATTTTTATAATATACCGTTGGCCTTTGTATTTCAAACTAATCGTAACAAACCAATTCAGTATAATATTTATGGCAGTACCATCTGAATGTGGCTTAAATGAAAAAATACCTGAGGTGAGAATTGAACTCAGGATGGATAAATAAAGCCATTAAACTCTACTGATAAAATCAATTTATTTTAAATAAAATTAGAAACAGAATGAATTTTTTATAGGTTTATTGTTAAAACAAATGGAAACTTAATATTAATAACCCCACATAATAAAAAGCAATAGTGATATTCACTAGAGAGTAGACGATCGTCTGTGTATATTTTTGGCTGAAGATGTTCTACGCAATTGTATAGCAAGAGAAAAGCACAGGGATAATCGAACGATAAGCGTACAAGCAGCGCTCTATATTGTTTTATCGAAAAAATGAATAAGAGAATTTATAGAAAACATAAAAAAAATGAAAGTAAAAAATCTAGGACCCAAATTTTCAAAATATTTTATCAAAACGGCTGTTTTTTTCTTAAAAAGAAGCTAGGTAAACTATGTCATCTTATTTTTACGCTTTTTCTGAAAAGTCAAAAGTGAAAGTGTAAAATTTAACTGCACTAATATTTGCAATCAATGCAATCAATTTACGTGATTGAATTCGCATTCAAATATATAAATTTATATATACTTGGTACTTTTACATGCTTCGTATGTATTGATTTATTTTTATTTAAAGTTTGTTTTAATCAATCATTGATTAAAAACATGCTATCATGATGAGATTTGAAAACCATGCAGTATAGGCAGTTCCTTTATTCGTGAAAATTTAAGTCATCACTTTAGCATAATATAGTTAGGCATAATTATTATAACTGGTATTCGAACTAAATGTATAGAAAAATATAATTTGCTTTAAATTTTTTGCAGGGATATCAACTTGTATTTTCACGAAAAAAAGATAATTTTAGCATAACATCGATATAACATCACTTTCAATGTTTTAACGAGATGTCTGTTTATCCTCTAACCCGACACGAGATATTTTCTCATACAATATCCCAAAGTAGTTACTTATACTGATATAAAATTTAGATTTAATAATATCCAGTAAAAAATACATAGGATTCTTCCAATAAAACTTTACCAATAAAATGAATGAAAATAATTACTTTTTTAAAACGAAAATTACCATAATCAAACTAATTATATATCTTATGTGTATGTGAAGCATTCTACATATTATTATGAGGATAAACAATTAAAGTAACTAAAATTTATTTATGGTTATATAAGTAAGGTACTAAACTAATAAGTATAATTATAAAGTATAATTTTTTTAGAGAAAATTTTATTACTTTGTAAAATTCATTACATCAATGTAATAGTTGAAAACCATATGAGATAATCGCTCAAACACCAGCATTCTTAGCGAGCCAAGCTCGGACTGCAGCAATTTCAGTGTAAACTCCAGGGTATCCCTTCCTGGCACATCCATTACCCCAGGAAACAATACCAGCTTGGCGTCCAGCAATAACAAGAGGGCCACCAGAGTCACCCTGGCATGTGTCCTTGCCACCAGCGGGGAACGCAGCGCAGATCTGTCCCTGAGGAATACCACCCCACGAAGAATAAGCTTTACTACACTCGCTCTTGGTCACAATTGGCACATCAACGGTGTGAAGAACTTCCGGAGCACTGCCACCTTCAGCGGTATTACCCCAGCCAGAGATAGTAGAGAGAACACCTTCAGCAGCTGCTTCATCCACGTCAAACAAACGAATAGGCTGAGCATTTTTACTCAGAGCAATTGGAGTCTTCAGCTTGAAGATGGCAACATCATTCACGGGGATACCAAACATGTTGGTTTTGAAGTCTTCATGTCGCACTATCGAGTCAACTTGATGAAGAGCTCCTCCGCTGGCGGTTCTGGAACTTCCTACTCTTACGGTTATACTTTCAGGCGAGTAAACTGCACAGTGGCCAGCTGTTAGAATAATGCCATCGGAGATGATGCTGCCACCGCAGAAGTGGAAACCGTAAGATTGTAATGAGACCTGCCATGGGTGCTCCGCAATATCTGTCGGTCTACCACCGACAATGCGACCTTGAGGAGTGAATGGGTTGATGAGTGCTGGAGAATGCCGAGCACTTGGTATGGGGTCCCCTGTGGAAAGAAAATTATAATGTATATTATGATTTTTACTTTAGATTTTTTTACATTTGTTTCGAAGCAGATACCGCAGAGTAAGTAAATGTATTAAGATTTAGAAAATAAACAGTGTTGAAAATGCTTACCATTAACCAGAGCAATTGCAAAGGCTGCTACTACAATGTTGCGAATCATGATGCTCGTTGTACTGCTGGTTGAGCACTGATGATGCATTCTCAAACTGCTCTAATTTTATACCAAAAAAATGACGATTGTTTCGCGTATCGAATAAGACCAGAGCTAACCCTTTAATGCATTTCCTGATTCACTTTATGATAACATACCAGGTTAATCACATGATTGCCAAAAATTAAGTGGCCGATGGATTTGGATAGAGCGATGAAGATAGATCGTCATACGATGGAGTGTTATCATGGCATTGACCCGCACGTAATGAATCGAACGTCTCTTATATGACTTTTTGGAAATAAACTGATGCTTAATTTTAACTAGTACTTGATACTAAGTTACTTGTGGAAGAATTTTTTATATTATAAATTAGATATACGTTACTTTTTTAGAAACGGGTTGTTTATTTTTTTAATTATAATTTGAAAATCACCGTTAGTTAAATTATTACTTTATTTTTTCCAAACTGTAAACTGTTTTTTTCAACAGTAATGCCGCTAACAGTTGCAGTGGGTTAACAACGCCTCTCTAAAGATAAATAAATGCCTTTGTAAATATTTACATGTTCTATACACTGTTACAAAACTTCTATATATATAGATATACTGTGTTTACATTTTGAGTTTCCAAATGTATACATTGTATATCTATATATATGGAAGTTTTCTTACAGTTTAGGACGAAATTAAATAGCATTAGTAGAACTACTCTTCAAAAAGAATGGTTAATCAAATTGTTTGATAGTTTATTGATTTTGTATAGCACATCACTATCTGAAAATAACAAATGAAAAACTGTGTGCGGAAAAAAACGTATTTTTCAACAACAAAAATAATTTGTTGATATGTTTAATTTCGTTTAAATACGATTTTTACATAAAAGAACCAAAAGTTCTAAAATCTCGTTTAAAATTTTACGAAAATAATTAATTCTACAAAAATATTTTGGCAAAAAATAGCATTTTCGTTATTGAACGATAGCAAGAGTAAAAATTAATCAATCTTCAAATTTTCATAATGATAGTTCTTAAAATATCTTCAGATAGTGAGTCATAAAAAACGAATAAATACATTAGTTTGAGAAAGCGAAGTGCCAACTGTTGTACGTGCACAATAGTATGTGCAGACACGGACTGTGGCTGCAACAGCAACTTAAAAGCTTTAGCTACCGAGGATGTAGCCGCGAGTCATATTCATCGCCACAAGCTTTAGCAAAAACTTCTTTTGATTATTTTTACAATTCAGTAGTAATTGTTGTTGTAAATTTTAATAATTCTTGTATAATTTACACGTAAATGTAATTTCTCTATATATCATCCATATTTTTTCTTATATATTTACCGGTGTTGCAGATGTCTTCTTTTATCTCTGTATAATCGACCATATCATTACATATTATATCTTTAATCTATAAATGTTAATTAATCTATCTATTTTAATTATATTTAAATATAAGTATGGTTTATTTAATAACTATGATATCTGTGATAGTAATTTTATAGAATAGTAGCACTTTGAATATACAGCATTGATGAAATTAGTAAACCATGCTGTAAAACTGAGCATGCAATTGTGTTGCAGCAAAGGGCTCAATTTACAGTAATGCATAAGAGTACATTATATGAAATTTTACTTGCAATTTTAATAAGTTAACGAATAGTTTATTATTAATGTAAAATCATATAAATAAATATTATATTTTAATGAATATAAATTTTTCTCAATATATTTTATCAGTTACTATTTTACTTTATTGTATTTCTATATATTCAATGAAACATAATATTAATTCATAGGTATACGTATGCCAGTATTTCGTATAACAATCTCGTACAATATTCTTGCGGATTTATACTATAAAATTTTTTAATAAAAACTATAACAAGTTTGACTTACAATATCAAAATAATCTATTTTTACTCGAGTGTTAAATCAAACTGTTAGCGAAAGTACTGGCAAAAGTTGAACAATAGTGATGCTAAATGACTGAGAACTATATTCTATAGAAATCTGTAAAAATCATCATATTTTTTTTTAAACTAGCTTTTTTATTGTCCGAAAACATCCAAATTTTTCTACTAAACATATTTCATGTATAAAATTTTTTTCACATTTTTTAATAACATTTGCTGAGACTTCAATTCTATACAATTGAATATTTTTATTTAAAAAAGCAAACAAAAAAATAAATAAATAAACTAAACGAAGGAAGCTTAATGCCATTCTATAGGCAACGATTTTTTTTCTTTACTATTTCTGCTCAATGGACTAAACACTTCGGATATTCCTGTGTATTTTGACTCGTCGAAAACGAAGATTAGTTTTAGCATACACAGCACAATTGCAGGAAATCATTCACTTTAAGGATTTTCTCGAATTAGAGAATTACCATAATAATTTCGTTTTATCTTAGTCAAAAAAATCTTAGTACTCGATGAAAAATTATAGAAAGAAAGTTTGTTTAATATAATATAATTTAAAAGGAATATAATAAATATTTAATACTATAAACAAAAGACGGGTTATTCGTTATTATATTCATTTCTTTCTCATCATTTTTTATTCTTAATTATTATTACAATGTCGTTTTAAACTCCAGCATTTTTGGCAAGCCAGTTGCGAACAGAAGCAATTTCTGTATAAACACCGGGGTATCCCTTCCTGGCGCATCCATTGCCCCATGAGACAATACCAGCTTGACGTCCAGCAATAACCAGAGGGCCACCAGAGTCACCCTGGCAGGTATCCTTGCCACCAGCAGGGAATGCAGCGCAGATCTGGCCGTCGGGAATTCCACCCCACATAGAGTAGGCTTTGCTGCACTCGCTCTTGGTTACGATGGGAACATCAACAGTGTGAAGAACCTCAGGAGCACTTCCACCTTCGATCACTGCACCCCAACCGGAAATGGTAGATAGCACGCCCTCGATAGCTTCCTCGTCCGCATTGAACAGCGGAATAGGCTGAGCATTCTTGCCCAGAGTAATGGGAGTCTTCAACTTGAAGATGGCCACATCATTCTGAGGGATACCGAAGATGTTGCTCTTGAAGTCTTCGTGTTGTACTATTGACTCAACTTGGTGCAAAGCTCCTCCACTGGCTGTTTTCGAACTGCCTACTCTTACGGTTATACTTTCAGGCGAGTAGACTGCACAGTGCCCAGCTGTCAGAATAATGCCATCGGAGATGATGCTACCGCCACAGAAGTGGAAACCGTAAGATTGTAATGAGACCTGCCATGGATGCTCTTCAATGTCAGTGGGATTACCACCGACTATCCGACCTTGTGGCGTAAGAGGGTTAAGGGCAATTTGGTGTTGCCTACTTGAAATTGGATCTCCTGCAGAAAACAAAATTCTGTTGTAATAATATTATAAATAATAAAACCAAAAAACTTACCATAGGCTAGTGCCAAGGCAACGGTGACGATAGCTATCCGAATCATGTTGATTGTTCTGCCACTGCTGGAATACTTGCTCTACACCGTAATTGTTCCTAAATTTATACTAAAATTTATAATTACTTCATCACGGTATAAGCAGGCAGTAAACCCTTTAAGACAGTTTCGCGTGATACACTTCATGATAAAGCCATGGATCAGTCACCTCATCGTCAAAAAATGAATTGGTTAAGAATTAAGTTAATGCATAAAGATAAACGGGTATTTAATCTCAAGTATACCTACACATTTTTAATCATTGCTGTCCAGAACGTTTGCTTTTTTGTACATTTATTTAGTCTGGTAATATTTCAGTTGTAATGTACTTTAAAACATAAGTCGTTTCAGTAGTTTATTTTTTTTTTTTGTGAGTAGATGTTTCTTAAGAAAAGTCTGTTATGTATTTGAATCAAAGTAAAACAACTTTATTAAACGCAAATATTACTAAATTTTGATGGCCACCGACTGGCAAGTATAGCCCTAACCACGTCCACTATTCTTCGGCTTTCTGCTAATCGGCATCATATTGTAAATATAGTGGGTGTTTCTTCTTACTCTGTATATTTGTACGAATTTCAATTCGCAACAACGAGTAAACCTTAAAAAGTATTTATTTTCATTTTTATCTAGAATTATGAAAAATAAATCTATAATTTAGTGACTATTCTTATAGTTCATGCACATAGTTAATCCAAACTAAACACATTATACACGTGTCTAGTTTTTTTTTTATTCACATGTTAAACATATTTGAATTAAAAAATAATAAATAACTTGAAGTTAATTCTATTTTTTGCTAATTGTACACCAATTAAAGAAGTAAAAATTTAACAATTATCCTTTTTGATTTAATGAAGACGAATGAAGCTAATACCAATATATAGATATTTAAATTTTTCAAAGTCAAATTTTTATGATACCTATGGTATATTATAATACAAATGAACATTTTAATTTTTCCAAAAACTAGTCCAAAAAAATTAGCGCTATTCAAAAATTGTCTTATTTGACAAGGAATATCTGCATCTTTCGATCCTAATTTGCAATTTCTGGAAAATCTACAACCAAAGTTTCCGCAGTATTTTAAAAAGCTATATAACTTTTGAGAGAAATTGCATCTCCATAAGCTTTCAGTTGATAAACGGTCTATATGCGCCGTACTCTCTATTCTCAGATCAAACAGATATGAGAAGATAATAGCAACTGATAACCTTTGCAATTCAACGGTAAATCTTTTTCAATAATTTTTTTAGTACAATTCTTATTATCAGCATTCATTTCAATTTTATAAAAAAACTACTAGAACGCTAGAACATTTCTCGCGAATAATTTGTTTGAAAAATGGTTTTTAATACAACATAGATGATAAAAAAATTTTGTATAAGATCTGACAAGTTTTAAAATAACTATTGTATTGAATTTAAAATGATTATACAAAATAGTACTTGGCTTATATTTCTAACGTGCTTGTATGAATACAAACACTACCGCTAAGATCGTTTACCAATAGAAAGTTCGAAAAGTTTCGATTTTACTGTAATTTATGAACAGTTTTTTCATAAAAACGGCACCTTTGGTGGTAGATTTTCAAGGGAATCCCAACCAGCACGAAAAGACATAGAGTTCATCATTAAATAAAACAGCTTTTGGTTTAGACCAAACGTTTTTTAGTAGATTTTGAAGAACTCCGAGAAAATCGCCATTATCTAATAATTCCTTCAGAAGTTTGGCCGCTGTATCGGAATCTACTGTGAAGGATAGTATTTGCCTGCATCCTTCTATATTTGTTTAAATTTTCACAGAATATAACACAGTAGTATACATATACTTGCATATCTAATTAAATTTCGAAGAAAAGATAAAAAGGATGAAAAATTACAAAACTAGCAGAAATATTTATTCAAAGACACTTTTATACCTAACAAAAATTGTCTAACGTACATATCTTATAAATAACAGTTCCTAAGCAATTAATAGAAACTCTGCCTCTTCATAAAATATTGAGTTACTAAACATATTTTACTAAAGTTATGAAAAAGCAAAATGAAGATATTTTTCATTGATTTCTTATCTTGATAGAGAATAAAGAATAATAAAGAACATAATAAAGAAAAGAATAATAATTATTAGTTACTAATTATTGTAATATATAAGGCTGCAGTTCTAACTTACTATATTATCAATTTATTATTTATGTAAAGTTAACTTAGATTTTTACAAGTTTGTATTTAATTACATAGGCTTCTGTTGGGAAATAAAAAGATTTAATAACGATTGCAGAAAATCAATTTCCTTTAAGACACTAATTCTTTCTGTAAAGAAGAGCGTGGCAAAAAAGAACTCTTCGAGAAAACATGTCAAAAATGTTTTCTACTTAATATAATTTTTATGTATTTTCATTTTGCTTAAAACCCAACAGATTTCTCTACGACATTCAAAAAGTGACGCCCATACTTAAAATAGTTATTAATCTTTGAATAATCATTTTGAAAATAGTTCATACAAATAAAAAAAATATAGCACTAAGAAACTTCTGATTTTATAAATATTGTACATACAGATCTACACTTGTCAATGCAAGCTACTTCAGTGCATACTTAAAAGAAAACAAGATAATATAATCAATTATACGTATATGTATGTTCTGTAAGGGCCGAATACTCAAATTATTGTTTTAAATAGAAAGTCTCATAACTGTTACAACGTAATAATCTTTTTATTGAAACTACATTTATTTACAAGCATAGTAATAAATGTTCATTCTAATTTACTGCTTTTACTTTGGTATTAGAAAAATACCTATACATACAGTGCGATTTTTCTACCAGCAGACAATGAAAACAAAGGGAGGTTAGCGTAAAATAATTGAAAAATAGGTTTGATTAATGTGATATATGTTTATTTCAATATTAGCATTGATCCATGCCTAATTATTATTACAATATTTTTTAAACTCCAGCATTCTTTGCAAGCCAGTTGCGAACAGAAGCAATCTCTGTATAAACACCGGGGTATCCCTTCCTGGCACATCCGTTGCCCCATGAAACGATACCAGCTTGACGTCCAGCAATGACCAGAGGGCCGCCAGAGTCACCCTGGCAGGTGTCCTTGCCACCAGCGGGGAATGCAGCGCAGATCTGGCCGTCGGGAATTCCACCCCACATGGAGTAGGCCTTGCTGCACTCGCTCTTGGTTACGATGGGAACATCAACGGTGTGAAGAACCTCAGGAGCACCACCGCCTTCTCTTAATGCACCCCAACCGGAAATGGTAGATAGCACGCCTTCAATAGCTTCCTCGTCCGCATTGAACAGCGGAATAGGCTGAGCATTCTTGCCCAGAGTAATGGGAGTCTTCAACTTGAAGATGGCCACATCGTTTTGGGGAATACCAAAGATGTTGCTCTTGAAGTCTTCGTGTTGTACTATTGACTCAACTTGGTGCAAAGCTCCTCCACTGGCCGTTTTCGAACTGCCTACTCTTACGGTTATACTTTCAGGCGAGTAAACTGCACAGTGCCCAGCTGTCAGAATAATGCCATCGGAAATGATGCTACCGCCACAGAAGTGGAAACCGTAAGATTGTAATGAGACCTGCCATGGATGCTCTTCAATGTCAGTAGGATTACCACCAACTATTCGACCTTGTGGCGTAAGAGGGTTAAGGGCAATTTGGTGTTGCTTACTTGAAATTAGATCCCCTGTAAAATATTATTTAGATGTAAATGTATAAAAAGCAATTAATGCGCTAAATTTACCATAAGCTAGTGCGAAAACAACGGTAAGGACAGTTATCCGGATCATGTTGATTGCTCTGGTTCTGCTGAAACACTTGTTCTTCGTTGCAATCGCTTTGAAATTCATACTAAAATTTATTTATACTTTGTCATGATATAAGAGGTCTCTGAACTTTTTAAGACATGCTGGCGTGATACACTTAATGATAAAATGATGGATCAACTACCTCTTCGGCAAAAATAATTTGTCAAAGGATTAAGTTAATCAAATAATGAAAATTAAATATTTCATCTTAAGTGTACCTATGAATATTTTATAATTGTCTTCAAAAACGTAACCATAATTGTAGTTTCGCAGTCGATTAAAGTTTTTGCTTGCATACAAAAAAGATATTTTCTTACATTAATCATACTCATGTGCTTTTTAGTTGAAGTATACTTGTAGAATTTTATTCTTGGGTCTATACATTAAGCCATGCTTAAGATGAAAAGATATGTGATGGATGGGATTGATAAAGATTGTATACTATTAAAATGTTTATTTAAAGCAATATCGTATGTTTTGTTATCCTAGTATAATATCAGTATACATTTTGTGTAAGTGTGTGTTTCAATAAATATTGGCCATATATAGATTTGTAGTGCAAAAACAATATTCAATTTAATTTTCACTAAACATGGTGTGAAAAATTGATATAATCCACTCAAAAGAAATAAACGCTTAAATATCTGCTTTCTTATTCAGATACCAACAATAACCAGTATTTTAATTAAATTTTGATATTTACAATACTAGTTTTTTGTTTATTATACCACTAGAAACAAAATCAAGTACATTAGAAATTAGCTTATCGACCGGTAACACTTTTCGTGATCATTAAATTTCCACGTCCGTGCCCTAGTTTTTCAGATGTATTTTCGATAAATCTCAGTATTGAGATTGCTTATACAAAAAATTAGAACGTAAACATTTGTACACAGATGAATTATTTAAGGTGGCTCTGGCGTTTTTTTAAAAACATAAGAATGTAAAAACAAAAATCCTAATCAAATGCTGAAATTCCAAGCTATTTAATGAAGTTTGTCCCGAGTAGGGTCACCGACTAAATGCAAAAGGAAAAAAATGTTAAAATTCGTTGAAATTCTTACTTTTAATACAGACTCTTATGGGAGAAGAACAATTTTTAAGTATTAATTTTCCTATTGTGAATTGAAAACACATAAGTTCTTCAAAAATAAACGTGCAAATAGTTGTTTATTATCTACAGTTTACAATCGTATGATGAAATCTGACGATCACCGATCAAATTTTCAAGAAATCTTTATGCATAAAATAAAAAACCGTTCTTATTATGTATACCATACACTAGCAGGGCCGTAGCATTTGACCAGTATTAATGAATAACATTCTTATTTTTAACGTTGCAGGGTGCTCAAATGGTTAAGAATACCTTACAACTTGTCATTAACTAAATTTTATTATAATTTCGCCGCTTCTCTAAGTAAAAATGCAATGCACCCTAAAAGCCCCCCAATGATACGGCCCAGCGCGCCGGTGCCACCTTAAATGACAATATATTCGAATTGAAGTATCGCAGTGAACTAAAACTGCATTCCAAATTATTATTTTTGTTCTTGGAAACGTTTTTTTCATCATTTGGCAATGTTCTGTAGTTTTTGAGATACAAATGCTCAAAGATTTTTGACATGCCTTTGTACAGAACCACTTGCCATGCATACCATTTACACATGTGAATTCGTATGTATTTTACATATAATTATTTAAAATTATCTAATCTTCTTAGCTGTTAGCGGAAATAGAGTGCAAAGACCCGATACGGTCGCTGCGCTATACATGAATTCGTCAAAAATCTTTAATCGTCCGTATCTAAAAAATTATAGTGTAGCTGAGTAATGTCAATAAAAGACAGTTTTCAAAATCATAAACAGTAATGCAAACTCTAGTCTCAACTAGCTGCAATGCTTTAATTCGGATATATAGCCTTTTAAACAATTAATTTGCTCATAACTTTTCAGTCTTAATTTTGTTATTGAACATCCTCGACATTCGCATTCAGCAGCCTAAAATGTGTCGAAAAAAACTTCGGTACATAAACGTCCTGGAAGGTAGTATTCCTATCGTTTGTAAAAAAATACGTAAAAGTTTATTTTCAAATAACGCAGAATTTCTTATTTTTATTAAAAAAACATTTCACATGTATATTTCCAGGAACATATAGGATGTTTCGTAGTTATTTAATAGGTACATATAAAACTTTCCTCGCACAATTGTTATTTACAAAAAAAATAAATAAAATAAAGACAAGCCTAAGTATGTATTACATACAAACTCAATCAATCGTAAACAGCGAAGGAAAAATGTATAACAAAAATAACTTAAATGATTTATGATATTTTACTGAATCCTATCCTGCAATTTTCGCCAACTATAGCCAGATTTAGTCAAACATAATTTTCTATTTACAGAAAACTAGTATATCTCCTAGACTTATCTTTCATAAGATTGTTGATAAATACAAAAATTTAATAACCATGGTCGATAGATTTTTCAAAAAAAAATCCACAATGAATTAGCCATTAGCTTCTTTAATGTAAAGTTATTTTTCAAATACGTTGTTTATATCAATATAGGAACATAATTGGGATGTATTATACATATTTTAATTTTTCAAATTTATTTTACAAAACCTAAAATTTTTATTTTGTAACCCCGACTAAACGAAATACAAATTACATTAACAACTTCAACTATTTACGAGTATAGAGAATAGTCTACTCGTGTTGCAATTTTTATGTTTATAAAACATTTTGACTTAGTTTTTCCTGGAAAAGAAAAAAAGAAAAATACGAATAGAAGAGAAGTTCACCTTGCAATGCTAGGAATTAGTGAATATAAAAAGAATATCTTACAACGATTATAAATAAAATACAAGGTTGATCAGTATGATTGATATTTATTTCAATCTTATCATTGTTACATTAAAAAATTATTACAATTTATTTTAAACTCCAGCATTTTTGGCAAGCCAGTTGCGAACAGAAGCAATTTCTGTATAAACACCGGGATATCCTTTCCTGGCACATCCATTGCCCCATGAGACAATACCAGCTTGACGTCCAGCAATGACCAGAGGGCCGCCAGAGTCACCCTGGCAGGTGTCCTTGCCACCAGCGGGGAA